>CM021107.1:349788448-349924074 GCA_007115665.2 Sequoiadendron giganteum
TATAAGAATTATAAAAGAATATGCAAAGGCTCCAAATTTCAAGTATAAAATGACAAAAACATAGAAAATATATGACTCCAAGTTAAATGGGCCTTTTGCATAGGTTTTGAGGACTTCAGAAGGACATTCAAATGGGTTTGAAGTTGTTGGGCCTGCTCCACTCCCGCTGCTTGAAGAACCCCCAATGGCTGCCATATTTCTATGAGTTCTACTTCTATGTCTACTTCTTTCATGCATTTGAACCTCAACCTCCTCACTATCATTACTAGTAATCTCACCACTGCTCATGATTTTTTTTGGTTAAGAATTGAAAAGAGAGCTACAAGTTCAAATAAAGGAAAAAATAAACTCACAATGCCCTTCCTACGTGATAAAAAAAAATCAACAAAAACTTGAAAAAATGGAAAACAAATTGAAAAATCAAAAAACAAATGTACTTACCTCTAATGAAGTAGATTTGATGCCCTAGTCTCCCCTTTCAACTGTTGTTCTCTCCTCTTTCACTTGCTGCTCTTCACCTCAAGTTTGCAAATGTCAAAATGAGAATGTTTTTTTTCTTTTAGTTGTTTGATAAGTCAAGTAGTTTTGGGTTTTGTTTAAAGAGGTGGGGGATTCTTGTGGGCCCATCCATCCCCTTTTTTTAATTTAAAAATGTGTTATTTTACAAAAAAATAAATTAAGATGTTGTTGGGCCATAGGGGATGGCTAGCAGTCCCCAAGACAGTTAGGGGACTTCTAGAAGTCCCCTAACCGTCCTGGGGACAGCTAGCCATACCCTAAGTCCCCTGCAAGTTTCTGAACCATTTCGGAAACATTTCATTTTTTTGATTGCCGAAGGGGACGGGTAGGGGACATTTCCTAGCCATCCCTGTACCGTCCTCGGTATGGGAACAAGAGTAAAAAGCCACGGCACATGTCCCCATGGAGCATAGAATCTGATCAATTGCAATATAAAGGTTGATTAAAGTGGTGTTCATTTGGGTGATCCAACAATCTACCGAAGTTGTAGATCTTGATGGCAAAAAGCTTCATGACTATCAATTGCAGTCGAGATTGAACGAACTAAAGTAGCTTAATCAAAGCAATACTTAAGGGCTACATAGCATAATCTAGACATTTGTGGGATATTAGTCAATCAAACGGTGCATATTTATGATGGTCTACCAATTGACTGCAACTGTTAACCTATAAGAGGAATGTATCTAGACTGTTGGTCAAAGATAAAGTTTAAAGTTTAAACTAATTACCCAACATCTTTTGAATTTCAAAAGACGAAACCAAATGGCCAACAAGCAGTTGTGACAAGGCACCATTTAAGCAGAGTTCATAGAGAGTTTTAGGCTCTACTACAATGAAGATCAAATCAAAGTATGTCTTTTCCCAAAGAGAAAAGCATGCCTAGTTTTAGTGGGAGCTCTTGTGGTCAATTATACACCTACAATTGTCAAATTTTAAGGGTCTCCCACGTACAAGAAATCCATAAGGCAAAAGAATTTTCAACTGATTGCCAAAAGGGAGTGTTGAATCAAAACAAGTGGCATCCAAACAAAATTGTAAGCTTGAACAAGAAGCTTGAGCCATTTTTGAAGATTGGTCTAGAATGAGTGCTTTGGCATCCTTTTTGTTTGCAACCGTTTTGGGGAAAGATTATTGCAAAAAAAATTGTAGCATGGAAATAATTGCATACTTGAGATGTGACGCGGGAACATTGAAATTTTTTCACCTTTTAGAGCCTTATGCTTGTATGAGAACATATTTTTGTTCTATTATTTAGTTTTGGGGCCAAATCAAAATACTTTTTGTTCTATAGTTTCAAACAAAATGGCTTGTTGCTAATGACTTTTATCCTTCTTGCTATGGATCAAAGGCAATGGTGGATAATGGAACAGATGTCAATTGTGTGGGCAATTCAGACTGAATTTGATTATAGATTCAAATTTTCTCTTGGTCAATTTCATATAGTGTTCCCTCAAGTGAAAATACTCTCTGGTGTCAAAGTTATAGTTCAAGTCTTAAGTCTCGTGTAATTCTATGTTTGTAAATCTAGAGAAGGTGCGTGCAAAAAGTTATCCTCTCCATTATGAGAATGTATCCATTGTTGGTGAGGAATTTCAGGGATATCCTTTCCACAGTGTGAATTTCACCATAGTTAGTGAGAAATTCCAAGGGATGATAGACTCATCTTTGGAGCGACATTGGTTAGTTTGCTACTATTTTTAATTGCTCTATCACGACATATATAAAATTGTTTCATTAATAGTATATGGAATTGTTTGATCATATATGGATCCTTAAGAATGTTCTCCCATGTGAATTTTCTTGATTTTGGGAGTTGCATTTAAGTGAAATTACTAGAGTGATGGAATCTTACACATATTTATGATTCTCTATTTCGGGTTGATTCATATTTAGCTTAGGCTTGGATTTAAAAATATGTTTACCCATTTCTTTAGGTCTTGACTCTAATGCCAATGGATTAAGATATTTGTCCTCTTTTGATAATTGATAATCCTTTACAACAAAAACATCCTCTGTTCTTTGTTAATTATCATAAGTTGTGTCCTACCAATATGCACAAGCTCATTGATACTTACCTCTGCCAAATATTTCGAGGGCCTGCAATTGTTTATCTTTAGAGAGTTGTGCATATTTATTGATTTTCATATGTTACACATGAAGTATGGAACTAAACATGATATTAAGTCTAGGGAATATTAATCATAAGTCATGTCCTATTCTTGTTGTGGTTTGCAACTTAAATCATAAGTTACATGAAGTATGTAACTTATGATTTGTTGCATGAGACCATGGGACCATTTGTTGCTTTGGTCAAATCTTGGTTATCCTTTGTTCTTTGTAAATTATCCTAAGTTATGTCATATTCTTGTTGTGGTTTGCACCCTAAACTTATTTCTGGAATCTCCTTATACACATAAGGAGCATACGTTCACAACTAGAGCCATTATTGACAACTGACCTGAAATCATTTTATTATCACTTTGTGTTTTGTTTATGTTGACCCTTGTGTCGAGGTTTATTAATTTGTTCCTTGCCTAATGGGAAGCTTTTAATTTTTTGCTTTGGTCAAATCTTGGTTATGTATTCACGGGGCCTAGTTCATAATGATTTAGGTAAATATCACAAAGTTTGTCTTAGCCTATTCTCATTTGTGATGTTTGTTCATTGACTAGTTATCATCAATTTCCTTCTATCGTTTGACTAGGTACTAGTATTTTGTGGATCTGTGAACCAGCACGCAAGTGAAACGGTCATCCCCTATTCCACCACAAACGAATAGGTTATCAACTTATGTATATCCAAGGTCTAACTCTCTTATAAGTATGTGGTGACATGTTTGTTCATAACTAGGCCATCAAAGTAACAAGTCTATGTAAGTGAGTATTGTTAGCAAGTGGAGCAAGTCCCTTTCTCAACAATTGGAGTGCGAGGTGACATGGCAAAGTTTTGTGAAATGTGTTTGATCAATGGATGATGTGGTTGATTAATGGATGGCTTAGTGGATTCCTCCTATGGTCTCATGCAATCATTGATCATAAAGTAAGCAAATTTGAGCTGTCAATTTGAAGTAACGTCACAAGGTATGAACTTTGGTCTATCAGTAGATCAAGTAACCAATGCTTTTGCAATTTGTTGCAATTGCCTACATCACAAGGTTCACCACATTTTATGCATGAAATTTGAAATCCAACAGGTTATAGAAAAACCAAAAAAAATCAATTCACTTTGCCCAAAAATTCATACGAAAAAATGGGCTAGGGCTTTTTTATCAAAATATATTTTTAAAATGTGTTTTCAACTAGGCCTTGTATATTAAGGTTACTGTTGGATATATAAAGGCTCGAGCTCGTAGAATGTATTAATCGTTATTCCCGAGCCTTAGGCAATGTTTTGGTGACAATGACGAACAATGCGTTGGACGTTTGAAAGGTTTGGACTGAAGCAAGTGTTAGGATATGGTGTTGTACACCATCACATAAATTGTTATATTATAAAGTTGTAATTAAATAATTATTTAATTGTGGTGCACCTAGGAGGTGTGTAATGATCCGAGCTCCGGATCAATAGATTTTCGATTTATTCTCTATTGGATTGACAAATGTTGTCATCCAATATTATTAAGGTGAGGTTGTCCCTTATAGAACTATCTTAAGCCTGCCTTCAATCTATAGGTAAGATGTCAAAATATGACAAAAAGGCAACTCTAACTCCAATTATGCTGATCTATTATTTATATGAATAAGAATGGATATGATTATTAATAATATCATCTTTTCTGATACGAATTCTAAAATAAAATCTGAACTTATAATTAATCCAATAATGGAGGTTTGATAATGATAAACAATCACTGTCTCTACTTGATTTCTATAATAATATCAAGCTCTATGACATAGTTCATGGCATCAATATAACTGCTGTTTCAGACTTGTTCCTTCAATAACATGTTGTTTCTGGTTGAGAGGATGATGCCTTTCTGCTGTCTCAGGTGATAGCAATATGCTCATGCGAATGGCACTTTTGGCGCTGTATCAAATGTATACTTTCATCTCATGCGTCCAGGTAAAGGCAGGTTCAGGCTCTTTTAGAGCACTTAGATCTGCCACTAAGAAATATATATAACCCCAAAACTGATTGATATCTTTCCTTCACATTTTATTATCTTTTTATACTCCTAGTCTCCATCATAAGAGACGCATCTCTTGGAAATGGGATGACCATTCAATCGGTCATGATCCTTAGTTAGGATTAATTATGGTTGCTGGAATATAATTGCTTACCCCCTTTGATATATCTGCTGCCTTCTTGCCTTCCTAATTGATGCCTTATAGATGATATTAATTATTGTTATCTTCTTAAATTAATCGCTGATAATTCTACCTCATAATTGCTTGTTTAAGTTCATCGCATAAGCAGACTTTATTTGGTAGATGGGATCACTACCTTACATCAATAAATTTCGCTGCCTTTTGATGGAACTTTGAACCAAGATATAGTTGTATGTGAGCGGCAGGAAATAATGGATGAAGCTGTGATATGTAGAAGTCGACATCAAGTATTCTCCACTAGAGACATGCCTCCCTTCGAATAATCGCAGTGTCTGTAGATCGGTTTGCATATGGGAAAAGCAGATATTAGACTTTCAGATAGCCGAGAATGAACAAGTAATGATCACCATATATATATTAATATTTGATTCCTTGATTCTAGGTGGCAATTACTTACGAACCAACAAGGTGTTTACACCAGCAATATAATCCAATGGGGATATATTAATATCAAATTTGACCTTGAATGAGACAACAAAAGAGTATTGAATGATCATTGTCTGGTAATTGCGGCAGAGTAAATTAAACTTGTGTTGGCGGCAGATAAAGCAAAGGTGTCGGCTTCTTCCAAACCTTTGACTAAATGCAGATATTGAGGTATCTCCGATTGTATATTGATATCACTTTTATCATCACGCGCACATAAATAACCAGCTCGAATATAGTAAGGATCACATAATAAAAAATGGGACATTACAATTTAGCCACATTCGATAATTATTTGGGACCAGTTGTATTGTAACATTGGGTTATTATTTTGTGTGGGGTACATAGGATAATAATTTAATATTTGGGGAAAGCATTTAATAAAGTGAAAACTTAGTGCCCAATATTAAATGAGGGGTCAATGGTTTAGTGGCACATGGTTTTATCTTACCACTTGGTTGTATTTGTGTGAGCTTGTATCTATAAAAGCAAATACATGTTTAATGGTTAAGGTTGGTTGGGTGAGTGGGCTATCATTATTGAGTCTTTCTAAGGAGTGCATATGTAAAGCATGGCATGGGATGTGTGGATTCATACTTGGACACATGGAGGATGCATTGGAGAGGCTTGATGATTCAAAATTATTCATGGTACCTCTATAAGCGCATGTATTGTTTTATTGCTGAATAATAGATGGAGTATGGATGCTTTTGGAAGTTGGGTTTTTCCCTCTTGAGGGTTTTCCCAGGGTATATCTTGTGTTATCTTGTGGCTTGTCTATTTTGATCTATGCATTTGGTTATTCTATAAGCTTGTATGCATGATTTTCTCTCAAGGGTTATGTAGGAAATGGATTAAATGAACTAGGGTAAGCAAGGGGTGTGTCATGTCCCCAAAACATGATCATGGAATAACAAAGGCATATTTAAAATATTAACCAATCGATATCACCCTAATTATAATTGTCAAAGACAATATTATAATTATAATCATTATAGTTATAAATAATATAAAATAGATATCAATAATTTAAATATCATGATCATTATGAGATTAAAAATATAAATATTGACAATTTAAATAATAAAATAAAATATTGAAAATATATAAATCAATTTATGGACATAATATTAAAATATGAATATATACCTATTCAGGCCCTATTATAATTATAACTATCTTGATAATATTGTAATTATCATTATATTGGACCGAAGAAATGAAATATATAACATTTGATTTTGAAACTAGTTCCAGATTTCGGAAAGAGATTACATAATATCCATCTTTCATAAAACTATTATAAATCCCTCACAGGCAAACAACTCATCTTTGGGGGTTCATTGAGATTACAGATGCACATATTTTCCAAAGTAGAACCGGAAGAGCATATTTGTTTATCATCTTCACGGCACATTACGGAAGTCGTGAAACAAGTGAGGATCGCTTCCTCACGGTCATCATGACCTTAGTACTAAGAACAATCGCAGCATATTTCTCCTGGCATCATTATCCGGCACTTTCCTGGAAACAATGACATAGTAACCAAACCTCCTTAGATCCTCAGTAAGGCGTTTTGACCTTTCTGCCATCATGGCATCATTGTCAGACAACTGCACCAACCTTATGGCAATGTATAAGAAAGGAACGATAATTATGTTGAGCATCGATTCTTCAATAAGTAGATATCTAACGCAAGGTAAATAAAAATAGAAATTAATCTTATACCTAAGATTAAATAAGACATCCATAAAAGCCATCGATTATTATTAAGGATCAATAAACCAGAAATAAAGCAAGTCTCAAACGAGGCAAATTAAAGGCATCGATACGGCGATCTCCGGAATCACAAGATTGTGTTCGCTGGAAACATAAATCACGACTTAGGTACAACAATAGTGAATAGCGATTACATTTAGGTGAAATAAATAAAATAAATACGACGTCAATTACAGGTAACAATTAGTCTAACTAAGGTGACGTCTCTTGAAAGTAGACATCTCTCTTCAAGAAATGTATCACTTCATTTCCATGTAGAGATATAAAAGATAATCGGAAGTGAGGAAGAAGACTCATTAGGGAACAGAGCTGAAAGATAGGATAGAGATTTCATACATCATATTATAATTATCTTTCCAAAGTTAGAATTTGGTGTGGATAACAGCAGACTGGTGTACCCAAGGGGATCGAACAGTATTAAAGAAGAAGTATAGAATGGAAAAAGGGGGGGAGATCAGGAAGAAAGAACAATACCATCAGCATCGCTATAAGATTTGAGCAATTAAGTTAATCAATGCATCAACTAGTTAGCCAAGAAGAGGCATGGGACACATGGTCTCATATCATGATTGCCTCAAACACTATATAAAGAGATTTCAATTTATGAAGAAGGGGAAGGAATGGAAAAGAAGCATTCAATAGAAACTATAGTAGGAGTTGAGACACAGCGAAACAACGTGAAGTAATTCACTTAGCCATTAAAATTTAGCAATCCCAAGTTTCAGAATTAGAACAGCAGTTCTTTGGATCGGTAATAGGGGAAGCTCTGTAATGTTCCCCTTTTGACAGTGATCCTGTTATTAGCTCATCAGTCTATTCCGGATTCCTGTAGGCTTGTTGAGATGTTTCAAAGGATTCCATTCATGGAGGTTTTTGTGGTTCTTTCTCATTATTTACTATTTATAGTAAATACTTCTTCTGGCAGTAAGCAATTATCAGCATTAAGCCTTGGCCATTAAAATATTAATGAAAAGCTTCATTACTTGAGCAATTAATTCTAATTTGCAGTTGACCCCCTTGGCCTAAGGAATGAACTTAAGTTGTTTTGAAAAAGGGCTCTTGAGGGTGGCGCCACATAAAGAAGTCCAAGGGTCTTATTTTAATTAAAATCCTCTTTCTCAAGTGGGGGCGTATTTTTGAAGTATGACTCTTCCTTTGGAAATTTGAAGAGTCTTGTCTTTTGGCATACCTCTTGGGGAGACTTGAACAATTTCCTTTGTCCTTTAAAAGTGAGGTTTGTTTTCAATATTGATCATCCACTAATATGCTAAAGTTATGCTGTCAAAATGCTTTGTCATTTTCTACTTCGAGGAATGCTGACCTCCTAGTTCTCATTCAATTTCGTGTTTGTAAGACAACACCTAGTTGAATCATTGCTGCTTCTCATTTAGACTAGCAGATTGTGCCTCAAGGTGAATTATTAATGTGTTTTTCCAATTTTACAGTTGCTGTTTGCATACAGCTGAAAGTAGTTTTTGCTCATATCTGATTGTACGAATTTTATATCATTCTGGGCATTTGCTAATAAAGTTTCCAAGGTCCAGGCGACCATTCCCAAGCAGTTTCAGATTTTAATTTGAAGTGTGCATTTTTATATTACAAAATCGCCCCTCTCAAGGGCCGTACCATTTGTCCTTGCATTGGGAAGTGTGCCACAAATAATTGCAGGTGTTTGGAGCTGGTTTTGGTGTCTCAACAGGGGCGCCTATCTCTCAAGTGAACAAGGCTTCAATCTCACGCCTATCGGAGGTACTTTGAATGAGTTGTGAGCAATTTTCATATTTTCTGTAGTGGCTGATATACATTTCCAGAATTACAGTTTGCTGATCAAAATTAAACAATTGCTGTTCTTCTATCATTTCTCCCTCTTCTCTCGTTCTATTATGACATGGAGATAATGTATAAGCATGGTGCTTGAATCATGGTGAAATTGACATTGTAAATTGCAGCTCTTAATTCATTTTGTAAGCTGATACAGTAGTACTGTTTTCAGTCATTTATTGCTGCTTGTTATTTAATTTCACACTAAGCACCCCTGGATGGTTTACCGCCAGTGAGGATAAAATATTGTAACCTCTTTCATACCCACTTCAAGTGGAGAATTCCCACGTTCTAGTGGATGCTTGCCGCAGCAGAGGAAGTCTTAATGTTGTAATTTGTCCCCTCACCGTTTGGTGGTAGCGTGGAAGTCTTTGGCTGGTTATCCGCCTTATTGTTATTTCAATTCCGCAATAGTACTCCACCATATGTTAGCACCTCGCCTACAAAGGATCTTGAGTGCACATTCTTGGTGTTGAGTTTAATATTTCTCTTTCAAGTACATTCTTGTATCTTTGTTTCAGTAGATCCTAGGGATCCTCTGACCATATGCTCGCCCCTCCTCCTTAAGTGGTTTTAGGGCGCCATTCTTGGTTAGAGTTCTTTTTGCATCGTTTTGGTTTAAGCTAACCTTAACGGGTGCATTGGCTATATTGTAAATGTTACTAAAAACAAAGAAAAAAATTGAGAGAGAATATTTCAAGCTCTGTGATATTTCGTTTCCTCAATCACTTAGGAAAGACAAGTAAAAGTTAACAGATTGGATTGGGTCTCATTGCATCACTATTATGGGAATAGAACCTGGTTGTTTTAAGTATTAACTATGACTGCATTAGATCTGATTAGTGCTGGATCTTTCATGTAATAGAATGCATTTAGATGTGACTAACGCTGGATCTTTTATAATACATTAGCATTGACTGCTGCTATGATCATTAAACTAAATTATAGTGGGCTTCTGTGCATAAACTATTGAGGGCATACACACATTTCCAGGAATTCACTCAAACGACTGCATTTAGATCTGTGTGATGCTGAACCTTAGAGTTGGCTAAAATGCATTATCAATGTTAGGAAATAAGCTCATAGGAATGAACATGAATATATTTAATGGCTACATCTGCTTGTGCATCTTTGAGACATTTTTATAATACCTCTCATTTGATTATACACCCATGTTAAATACTTTCAAAGCATGATGGATGCAAATACAAATCAAACACTATTATTGCATATTCTATGATTATATAAAGATTGTCTTCTATGTGCTTGTGAAACTATCAGGAAGGGCAAATCAGGAGTAAGTTGGTTTGCCTATAAACCCCACCTAGGTTCTGCCCCATAGGCTCAAGGCAAGGGTTGGATCATGGAGGGGTGGGGGTCCCACCTAAGATTCAGCCCCACAGGCCCGAAGCAAGGCTTTGGCAATAGGAGGTGGTAGGCCTTAGGGTCCCACCTAAGATTCTGCCCCACAGGCCCGAAGCAAGGGTTGGACAATAGGAGGTGGTAGGCCTTAGGCCACTTGGACTCTATGGTTCCTCGCCTCTGATAGGACGAGTGTCTTCCGAGGTGTTGCCATGAGTGGAGTATGCAAGTACTAAGCCACTAGACAAGAAGGATTGTGATGGACAACCTCTTGAGTTTTATATCAGGGCTTCAGGGCGGATCCACCTATGGCACTCCTCTTATGTCTTCATTATTGATTTATGATTATAAATATATTTTGGATATCTAGATATTAATGCTAACAGATATGTTGTTAATATGGTGAATAAAGATTCCAATCCAGGGTTATTGCATTAGAAGGACATTCATTTGGATAAAGAAAACCCTAAACCTAATAAACGAGCGAATTCTAGGGCGAGGTCAAGTAAGGGACATTACAGGGTGCCTCATATTTAAACAATCTGAGAAGACGCAACACATTGAAGTTCACCACAAGACTGTCCTAATATTTCTCCAGTGTGTTTTGAAGAATAGAACACAAAATTAATAATAGTTGGGCAAATAAAACTCGTCTTTCTATAATGAGAAAATTGTGTTCACTTATTCCTGTTTAGCTCTTTCTTATTTATTTATTCATTTATAAAAAAATTAACATATTAAAAACATATCAACAATGTTTTAGTTTTTAGTATGTTAAAATTTAATATTTTAAAATATTTAATTTAGATTATTATTTTTTTAATTTTTTTTAGATTGCAGGAATCGGTCGAGTATTCGTCCCCCTACAAACTGCAGTGTGCTTGGTAAACTTTTTTCACGTGATTGGTGACGTTGGCACGATACGCCCTCTGGTACCACGGGGACGGTGGGGAGACTAGACCTCGTGACCTCTTGCCTGCAACAGGATGCTTTAGCCAATCGAGCTAGGCCCACTGCCCAATTTAGATTATTAATTATTGATATATATTCAATTGAATATATTTAGTATTTATAATATTTAAGTTAAAAAATTTAAACGTATTTATGTTTTGATATTTTTAAATTTATGTAAGTCAAATTTAATCATGAATTCTTTTTTCGAATTTTTTACCCTTGCTGAACTTCATCTGAATTTTATTTTTGCTGAACTCAAACACAAACTCATACCTTGTGACATAGGCAGCCGTTGATCAAAGTGAGGTCAAATGGTTGCACTGTATACAGGTGGAAAAATCTAGTGAATATCTATAGTTTGATGGATTATACCATCCACCATTTCGGCAATCCACAAAACTACCAAACTATTGATCTTGAATTAAAGCATCTCAATAATTGAATATACTTGTAGTTTAATGTGCTAAAGTGGTGAAGTGAAGGACATATGGCATGATGACAATGTGCAGCCTTTGTAGGGATTTTATTTCTATGAAACTGAATGAAATGATGCCACACCGGATCTACTGGAAAAATGTGGCAGACCCATTATGTCCATTCAGCCCCGTTCCTTTACAATTTTGAAAAGTATATTGAAAACATTTAGACCGTAAATCTCTTAACTATGTGTCACAGTCTAATCAATTGCAGTATAGCAGTTGATTAAAGTGACATTCATTTGGGTGATCCACCTATCTACCAGAGACGTAGATCTTGAAGGCAAAAGCTTCAAGGTCATCAATTGCAATCAGGATTGGATGAACTAAAGTTGCTTGACTGAAAGAGCATCTAAGGATTTCATGGCATAATCTGGTCTTTTGCAGTGTATCAGCCAATCAAATGGTGTGCATTTCTGATGGTTTACTAATCACACACAACCAGTGATCTATAAGATGAATGTATCTAAACCATTGGTCACAAATAATATTTAAACCATAGTTTACAAACTTGGCAAGTACTCACTTGGAAATATGTCAGCGAGTAATCGCTACAAAAACTTGACAGCGAATTGAGCTTTTGAAAAACTCACAGCAATTATTGCAGAAAAAGGAGTGAAACTCACCCTAAATCCCCAAAAATCACGTCACCATAATAACTCGCCCAACCTCAGTTAAAAAAGGAACGCAATTTTTTTCACCTTGTTTTGGACATCAATGACTAAAGGAACCCTTATTCAATGCAAACAACTGTAATGATCAGGTTTTTCGTAAATTGCATCACTGCGAACAGAGTATGTTTTTATTTATTTAATTTAGCTAATTTAATTTATTTTTTTCATCTTTTAAAAAAAAATGGCAAACAATGTGGGTATGTCTATATGTACTTAATAAAAAGCATCATCATTAATAACACAAAGTTGCAGTTATTGTCAATGTTTTTATTTATTTATTTTAGCTGATTTAATCTTCTTTTTTTTCATTTTTTAAAAGCAGTACCAAAACAGCGTGGGTATTAAAGTGTGGGTATGCCTATATGTACTTATTAAAAAGCATCATCATTAATAACACAACACTGCAGTTATTGTCACATTTGTTTTAAATAATGTTCACCATTATACAAACGTGAAAATGAGCTTTAAGATTAAACCTGCATTTCCCATGAACATATCTGTGCACCTAGCATGAAAGATGAAGGTCGAACTTCAGATTCTAGCCTGCTAAATTAAAATTATCATATTAACTAATTTGGGAACTTGACTTGCTACGGTCCAACCTTTAATATATATTGTGATGAGTTGTGGGTTCAGTTCTTCTTACATTCTCTGCCTAACAACACCTTTACACTTGGGCTTCTATTTAAAAAATTAGGATGTCTTCATATGATTCTCAGAAATGTGTTAGCACATCATGACCTAACATATTAGATTTTGAATGACTAAAGACAATTGTTTAATGAAAAAGTTATTTACCTAATTAATTGTTTAATTACTTAGATCCATTTCTACATTAGCATCTTAAGCTTGCTTAGGTCATTTTTTTTATGCCTCAAGTCATTGAATTAGGATACATGTCATCATCTATTTTTATCCTCACCTAGGGTTTCTCTAGGGTTTCTTTTTTTTTTTTTTGCTTTTTCCTTTTATAAGAATTTTTCGTTGTATTATTGAGTCAATTGTGAGGTTGTCATTCATAATGATTCATGCATTTTTGGATCGATAGCTCTTGGCCTCCATAGCTTTGATGTTTCTCTCTTTGTGTAGCACTTTTTAGTGCAAGTGATCCTTGGGAGCTGTAGGGTTGAAGAACCAACTCCAACAACAATTAAATAATGTCCCATTATTTTAAGTGTTAACTTATAAATTTTAAATTTTAATGATTGTCATACATTATACGGCCTGTGACAATCTTCTTTTTTTTGAATGACTGTCACTAATCCATGGCAGTTATTTATTATAATTTTAGTGACTGCTATGGGGTGGTGACATACATTAATTTTTCTTTCAAATGGCTGTCGTGACTTAAGGGCTATGCAACATCCAATTTATAGCTAAAAGAAATTAAATTAAACAATGGCAGCTAAAAAGAAAACTTAAAACATCATAATTTGTATAGTTTTTTTTTTGAGCTATGGTATTAAATCTTGTTTTCTGTTATTTCTCTTTTGTCATGCTTGATTTCCATTTTTTTAAAGATTATGGCGTCCTACAAGAGGAAAGGTAGCAAGCCTAGAGACTTTGCTGGAAACATGGGGCAGAAGGTCCAACAAAGGGAATAGTTATTTGCAGCCATTGTGTGAAGGCTACAAGAGGAGATATTAATTGTTTGAAATAGCATCTAGCACACATCCCTTGCCAAGATGTTATGTCATGTACTGAAGCAACTCTGGAGGTTCAGAATGAGGCAAGAGCTCTCCTTTCAACATTTGAGCAAACAAAAGTAGAGAAACAAACACAACAGAGTCAATGGCAGCCTCACCCACATTTCACAATTCTACAAAATTAGAGGATGGGGGGAGATATGGGGGGCTCTTCTTCCATTGAGCCACAAATACGAGGATTAGGTAGGGTGGGAAGCCATAGTTTTTATTTTTTGTTCCTCGTAACGCTTTGGTGAGCAACCTTCATTGGAAGGTACTGCATAGAATAGGAAATTGCATCATGAGGCAAAAATGGCATGTGCCAAATTTCCGTACTACAATAGTATTTCCTTTAGTGTTGCTTCTTGTCCTAATTTGAAGCAACCGGTTACTGCAATTACTATGGTAGGTAAAGGTTCAAGGCCCCAAGCAATTATGAATTAAGTGGCCCATTATTGGACAATTAGGTCCAAAACACATATGAGCTATTAGAGGAACAAAAACAAATATGGAAAAGCAAAAGTTGTAGCATTTTATTTGATGGGTGGACAAATGCCAACAATAAGGCACTCATTAACTTTTTAGTGGCTTTAGAAGGATAGTTGGTCTCTTTGAAGTCAATTGATGCCTCCAAATCAAGTAAAAAATGTCAAGACCTTGTGTAGCTTGTTGGATGAGGTGGTGATGTAAGTGGAAGTGGATAGTGTTATCTAGATAGAGACAGGCAATGCATCTACAAATGTGGTAGCTGATAGACTACTAGAAGCAAGACACCCTACATTGTTTTGGAGCCTTTTTGTTGTCCATTGCCTCGACCTTCTCCTTGAGGACATAGGGAAATTAAGCTAGGTAGAGAATTGAATGGAAGATGCAAGAAATATTATCAAATGCAAATGCAATCATGTGTGGCTCCTGAATCTCATGAGAGAGCACACTAATGGCAAGGAACTCACACATACAAAATTCACACGCTTTGACATTAATTTCTCACCTTGCTGTGTATAGCAGATACATTGCCCAACCTTAGGTGCATGTTTATTAATAAAAGGTTGTTGAAGAGTCCTTACTAAAAGAAAATTAAAGCAAAGAGGGTCATGAAGGTTACTTTTTATGATACATGTGTCAAGACCGTGGAGGAGATCATCAAGGTAAGTTTTTATCAAAATTTCTTCTTTTTTTTTAATTTTACAATGTTACAAATTGTTTTTGTAAAACTTTGATATTTTAATTTACTGATTTTTTTAATATTTCTATTTTAATTTAAGTTTCTATTTTTCTTTTCAATTGCTCTTTTGTTTTAGGTGATTGAACCATTGCTTTGGGTTTTTGATTGCTGGACGGAGATAAAAACTAAAAACCCCATGGGGTGTCTATATGAAGCCATGGATAAGGCCAAAGAAGCAATTCGGATTTTGTATGAGTAAAATAGAACCAAATATGAACCCATATGGCATATTATTGAATGGAGGTGCAACCGACAACTCCACCAACATATTCATGCTACTACCTATTATTTGAACCCCAAGTTTTTCTTCTCCTTCATTCAGAGTAGATGTAGAGGTTATGCTTGAGTTCAACACATGTATTGAGACGTTGCTACCTACTTGTGTTCATAAGAGAGTCACTCTAGAATGAAGTAAGAAAAACTTGCCACAACACCTAATCTTCAAAAGTTTGCCATCCACATTCTATCTTAGCCCTGCAATGATTCATGTTGTGAGTGTAACTAGAATGTTTTGAGGTAATTCAACAAAAAAAAGCACAAGTCGACTCAAAAGTGTTTGAATGACCCTCTCTTTGTGCAGTACAACCTTCAGCTATATGAAAAGAAGATATAGTGGTAGAATAGACATCATGCACTTGACTTTGATGACATTGATCCATATTCACATTGGATTCTTTTGAATACAAATTCATTGTTTACTACTAATGAGATTGTTGATTTAAAGAGGGATGCAACTAAATGGCAAGCAAATGTGGCAACATGTGAGGATTCAAATGGCAAGTTTGGAAAGCAATTTGGGGCAAGTTCACTACATACACAACTTGGTCCTATCCCTAAGGCTCCTTTTGAGGATACTACAACTATACCATCCACTTCCATGACACCCACACAACGGAAGCATACTTTTTTGAGATTTAGTTGGAGAAGAGATTTATTATTTGCATCTTTTGTTGATATTGAAACTTGTAGTTTATATGTGACCTCATTTATTGGTCTATGAAATGTATTGAATTCTTATTTTAATCTATTTACACAAAAAATTAGTAATTGTAGTGTCGTAAAATTGCACCCCGGGCAATTTCACACTACTTAACCTCCCCTTTAGCCTAATAAAGACGATAATGCAAATTTCCTCTTTTCCTTAACTTTAATTCTATCTTTAAACCCTTTGTTTTTGGTATTCAAGTGAATTTTTGTGGGGAATGCTAGCACGATGCGCAGCATTTGTAAGGTCCCCAATCTAACCCGTACTCTTCAATGAGAATTAGCCTATTTCCGGAAACTCGTAGGCTAATCAGAAGTGCAAATTAGGGTTTCCTATTTTATAGGAGATTTCAATGGAGCTTTTGAAGGCTTGCATGCAAGAGTTTGGCGGTGAGCTTTCTGGAACTTTTTGGGTTTTTGGAAAGCTTCAGGCTGAGGTAACATGCATTTCACGAAAATGACATGCATACCTATTTGGTACCTTGCATGCAGGAAAGGTTTCTGGGTTTTTCTGGGTTTTCAGAGATCTCTAGGGGAGTGTAACATTGTAATGTCCCCATTTTAGCAATTCGCTCTTTGGTGATTGATAGCCTATTTCAGGAAGCTCGTAGGCTCGCCAAAGGTGAAATTAGGGTTTCCTATTTTATAGGGATTCTGAAGCATTTTTGAAAGTTTGCTTGTAAGAGTTTCTAATGCATGTCCAATGGAGTTTTCTGGGTTTTTGGAGAGCTTCGGAATGGTGTAACATGCATCTAAATCTAACAGCCTTTTCGGGCACTTACTATTTATAGTAAGTCAAGATACTGCTCAGTTGGTGTTCAGAGGAAGTTTTGCAAACTTACTATTTATAGTAGTTTGTTATTTTTGGTAAATCTATCTTTTAGCAGTATCATTCTAGCAACAGCTCAATCATTTGCAATTCAGTTTGGCTGATCAATTTGGCTTTTTGATGAATTTGAAGTTAACTTACTATTTTTGGCATTCGCTATTTTTAGTAAGTCCATTTATGGAAGAGGCATCATCATCAACTTGGTTCAACTTGGCAAATGTCAGTTTGCTAATTTTAGCAGTTTGTGAATTGCAATTTTGGGCGTTGCTCTTGGCTACCTCTTTGGACTGAGTTCTATACTTAGTCAATTTTATGTTTTGAAGTTGTACCCCACGCCTAGGCTCAATGACTTAAAGTTGTTTTTGAAAAGGGGACATAAAGGGGTTGATTTGAGCATTTAATATTTATATTAAATGTTTTATTGTGCAACTTGTAAATGGACGCCTAGAGGGAGATGATTAATGTTTTAATAATTTAAATAAAGTGCAACATGAGAGGTGGCGTCCCTTGGAGGAAGCTAAAGAGTTTCTTGTGGGAGTTTCAAGTTGATTCATTTTCTAGCTAAAGGGAAGCTTAGCTATTTTACACCATTCTTCGGGCCTGAAACTATGGTTCCCTAGATGGTCGATTGGGAGTGTGCTTCATTCAGAAGTGCATATTGAGCTTCAACGTTGGTGAATTTGATGATAATTTCCAGATTTGAGCTTGTTGGTTTTCATACAGCTGAAGTAGATTTTCATTTGCAACTCTTTGAGGGATTTTATTTTCATTCTGGGTATTGATGCCATCCATTTCTAGGCTAAGGACGACTCTATTTGCCAAGTTGCAGATTTTAATTTGAAGCTTCCAATTTTTAAATGAAGTTCACCCCTCTTGGAGGCTGTACCATTGTTGGGCTTCCTTTGGAATGCGTGCACAATTAATATTCAAGGTTTTGCTGCCATTTCAGAGATGAATATTGGGCGCCTTGCTCCTTAGAAGCTGTTGCAAACAATTTCAAGTCATTCGGAGGAGTTTTGAAGATGCAATGAACATTTTGGTGATAGCATAGTTGTTGGTAATGCTTTTTCAGATTGCTGTTTTTTATATCAGATTTATATTACTTCTGATTCTGGCTTGTAAATCCAGTGGTTGATAAGTTTGGAAGTTTGAGCAATCATCCTTTAGTGTTTGCTTGATTTTGCTATTGTAACACTTGGTAATTTGCGGATATTTTATACTGTAAGGCTATGTATTAGTAGTACTAATCCAGTCAATATTATTGCTGCAATTACTTTGTGATTTTAATGCAAAACACTATAACCCCTGGATGGTTTACCGCCAGTGTGGAGAAATAAACCATTGTACTTCTCATATTTCACCCACTGTTGAAGTGGAGAATCCCCACTGTTATGTGGATGTCTGTTGAAGCAGATGAATTGTATTTTATTTTATTATCTTTCCACCCACTGAACAAGTGGTAGCGTGGATTGCTCATGGTCGGATTACCGACTACATTTCAATTCCAGCTTTGTATTTTAGTTCAGATTTCTGCTAACGATCCCATCACCATATGCTATCACCTCGCCTTTTCAAAGGATCTTAGTGAACATTCTTGGTGAAGGTTACATTCAGTTTGATTATCTTTGGAAAGCTAATGCTAACATATGGCGTAGTGTGGTTGATATTGTGAAATCATTGAGAAAACATTAAGGGGCACATTACAAACATGAATCTGATTCTATCAATTTTTCCAAACACTATTTTTAGTAAGTCATCATTACTGCTCAGTTGTTGTTCAAATGAAGTTTGCAAACACTTACTATTTATAGCAGTTTGTTATTTTTGGTAAGTACTATTTATGGCAGTATCATCCTAGCAGCAGCACAGTAATTTCCAATCCATCATTCTAATTTTGGCAGTGAAGCAATTCAATTTGGGCGTTGGCTTCTTCTTTCCTCTTGGAGCTTGTTTTGGCAAAATTAATAACTTAAGTCACATTTATATTTTATTGTATTTTGGACCCCTTGGTCGAGGCATGTGACTTACACGTTGTTTTAAAGGAGGGACTCATCTTGGACGCCTAAGTGGAGGAATAATCTTTTAAAAAGTTGTCATATTTGCTAAGTCTCATATGGACGCATAAGTTGATGATAAAGTGTTTTTATTGATATTTTATATTCTCCTAGAAGGTTGGGCGTCCCCTCTTGAGGAAGGTGAAGTGTTTCAAATTCCACGAAACTGAAGTGATTCGTTCTCCAAGAAGAGTCTATTTATTGATGCTTTGCTCCTTCATTCCTATCTTTTGGAAACTATGATAATGTTATGCTGCTGAATTGAACTCAGAAGTACTTTGAGGAACACATACCTCTTAGCCATTCCTTACAGTCTTCGTGCTTGACGGATAGTACCTAGCTGGACATACTGAAGACTATGCTTTACTCGAGAGTGCAGATTGAGCTCAATTTCTGATTTATTAAAGCAGATTGTTGTTGTACAGTATGTTTTACTATTGTTGGTTCGTGCTTGGCCCTAGCACGTTTTTATTCATAACTCACTGGGCGAATTTTCTATGGTTTTGGGTATCGGCCCTATGGGTTCTCCTTGCTAGGGCACCCCTTTGCACAAAGTTCCAAAATTTGCATGTCGCCCATTTCTGGAGGTTGTACTTTTCACTATGGCTGCATTAGCAAGCGTGCACAAATAAACCAAGGTTATTTGGTGAAGTTTCTCGATTGTTTCTTGGCCGCCCAGCTCTTAGCTTTCATTTGCATTCAATTTCAGCCTTATCGGAGGTGTTAGGAGGGAGTTATGAGCATATTGGTGAATTTCTTACACACTGATCTGATTTTTTGTATCTACTATTTCTTATCAGATCTGTTATACTGTTTATTAGAGGCTAAATTCTGATCATAAACATTGTATTTCAATTAAGGATAATGTCCTTAACATTCTAATGTCTTTAGCTCTCAAACTATAATGTCGTGCAGCTGAAACTTCATCATTTGTAAGGTTGATTAGTAGTACTAACAGCTGTTATTTAATTTCTGCACTTTATGTTTGTAATTACTCCCGCTGAAGAAGTGGTTGAGTCTTATTTTACTTTCAGCACATATTGTTTAAATTTTCCCCTCGCTAAATAAGTGGTAGTGTGGATTCATGGTCGGTTTGCCGCTTTATTAATTGTAATAACTTCGCTCTCGCTGAATAAGTGGTTGAGCCTTCATGGTCAGTTATCCGCCTACTCTTTCTATTTCTAGTATTTACTTTCTTAGATGGTCGGCTAGCCGCCTACAGCTTGTATTCATTTTCCAGTTTACTAAGGATCCCCGACACTATATGCTCTCATATTGCCCACATTGGGATCTTGGTGATCAAAAGGTGAAGGGTTCCCATTCTTGCTGATTATATTTGGAGCTAACGCTAACAATGGTGAAATTGTGCTGATATTTTCAAAAAAAAACTTAAGGGGATATTTTAGCATCCTGAAAAGATTCCCGACTCTGTAGTCATTGGGACGTTACACTTTCGCCTGCCCGTGAAGTGTAACGCCTCTGTGGTCGCAAACACGCCTGACACAAACATCTACGCGTCAGGCTAGCGTCCCGAAAAGATTCCTAACTGTCGTTAGGACGTTACACTTCCGCCTACCCGCGAAGTGTAACAACTCTGTGGTTGCAGCCATGCCCGAAAATGGCTTTTTGCATGCTATTCTTCCATTCAAAGATTCATTCTTTCATTCTCTCAACTCATTCTTGCATTCTCTCAATCTATCTTTCACTCTCAAGCTCAATTTCTCATTCTACATCATCTCTACACCATTTTTCTCAAGCTTTCTTGCAAGTTCTTGGCTTCTACATAATTGTCTCAGCTCTCTCAGCTTGTCTAGAGTGATGTATTCTCCTTCGACATCACAGGCTTGCTAAAGGGAGGGTAAACACTCTTCTTTTCACATTATCATCTTTGTTTTAGTAGCATATTGATATTCTAACGTGTCCATCTTCTTTATCTTGTCAATCTATCATGTCTATTGTCTACTTGCTTTTATATTTGTCTACTTGGTTGTCCGTGGAGGTGGAAACACCAAAATGGGGGGTTTCACTAAAGCAAACCTCGAAACAGCCCCACCATTTTCCGTTGTCTCTGTGTGTGCAGATTGTTCATTTGGAGCATTGTGAGAGGCTGCATAGCATTGGACCTCTTGTGAATTTGTTCCTCTCTTCTCTCTCATTATTCCATTTCGATTAGTTTGAATCTTTGCATGTTAGTTTTCTTCTTGTTCTTATTTTCGTTATTTTTCGCATTCTGTTAGTTTAGTAAAACATTCAGATTTTGGTTCCCGAATAGACAGTGTACTCTGTGTATTTCTTGAGCACGTTTTGTTCGTGGATCATACGAGACCACAACGCGTCGCAAGGACGTCCACGTGCGGCACTGTCATCCTTGGTCGAGAGCTAGCCAGCTTACTCCCGAGACCTCTGAAGTCTACTCTTTCAATCCTAAAACATAAATTGCAGTAAAAACTCCTTGTCTTGTCGCCTTTGTCACCTAAGCTTTGCCTTTGAGGTAGTTGAGGACCATTTTCTCCCTATAGACTCTTCTTCGTCCTAGAGACTTGGGAGTAGCAAATCTCCTCCTCTACATTTTGGTGAACCTAACGTGAACCTATTCTTCCCTTTGTTTTTTTGCTGAAAATTTTTCTTCTCTCTTGTCAAGACGTGTATTGGATAGAGCGTTGTGATGTTTTTTATGAGCTTCACAACCCAATCCACTACCTTCAGGCACATAGTTAGGAGTTATCGACATCTCAATATGGGGTCTAGAAGACAATTCAATCCTCCTCATCAAGGTTCGGGTTTTAAGGAGTTCCCTACAGGACTCTCTGTCAATATCTCCCCTCCTCGTGTTGAAGTTGAAACGCATACCCCACCAACCTCTTCTAACTCTTTTCTCTCCCATAGCTGAAGAATCTGCTCTTATGGTTCTTGCTGATCAAATTCACTCTTTGGAAGACTTGGAGAGTTCGAAGAGTTTTTAACAAAAGAAAACAAATAATCTCAAGCAACTCCTCTCCTTAACGATTTAAGAAAATTACGATTTAAGAAATTTACTTATTTTTTATCGTAGACGTTTGGATTTACTTCGAGGGATTGCAAATATTGTGGAGACCCATGTCCCTTCATACACTTCTGTCTTGGGTAACCCTCAAGATGTTCAGTCGGAAATCATTGGTCACCAGTTGAATGTTCCAATGCCAGGAGTGTTTGTGCAAATGGTCGACACGAGTCCTTTTGTTACTACTACTAATAATGCTACCACCGTATCCGTGGAAATTCCCGCAATTTGAGTGAACCGAGTCCCCTTGAATTTCGAACCAAAATCCCTCCACCTTTAGTGCTACCACTAGTCATGGTCCGTCGACAAATCCCGTCCTTAGTGCTCTATTATAAAACATGGGGCAGATGCAATCTCAATTGGCGAACTTGACTAGTTTTGCTTCTCAACCCATGCTTCAACCGTATTGTCGTCGTAGCCCTTTGTCTTTTTCTATTTTGAATACCCCCATCCCTCAAGGGATGGAAATTCCTAAATTCGATAAGTACAATGGTAGAGGAGATCCGCAAACACATGTCTCATCTTTCAACGCCATGTGTACCGACTTCTTTCACCAAGATGCTTTGTTGGCAAAACTATTTCCGCATTCCCTCAAGGACGCTGCTTTGGAATGCTATGGCTCGCTTCTTGATAATTCTATCTTCTTTTTTGACCAATTAGTAGGATCAGTTCTTAAAACAATTCCAGGCAAACATCGGACCGAAGGTCGCCTTCACCGATCTTGTCTGATGCAAGCAAGGAACACACGAAAAAGTAACTGATATTATTGTCCATTACCAAGCTCTGTTCTCCCAAATCTCCTACGCCCTGCCAAATTCTGACGTACAACATGTGTTCGTCGAAAATTTGTTGTCGATGTTGTGAGATAAATTCCTTCTAATGAAGTATCCCTCTTTTTGTCATTTGTGTGTTGTGTTGCATGAGTATCAGCAAACGATTGCTCAGTACGAGGATTCTTCCTCATCCTCCCATCCGAATAACCAATTAGTCGTGTCTGTCTTTGGAGAGTTAAGAAAGAATAAAGCAATAGCGAACATGGTGTCTATTCCTACTAACAAGAGCTCTGCTAAACGAAATATAATTTTTACAAAATTGACTGAGTCTTACACAAATGTCCTACAAAAATTGTTAAAAGATGGTATAATTTCTCTTCCAGAGATAAGACCGCTATCTGAGCCCTATCCTCAATGATATGAAGCGCAAAAATGTTGCCAATACAATCAAGTATCAGGTCATGATACTGAGCGATGCATGCGTCTTAAGCATGTTATCCAAGACCACATCGACAACGATACCATCCGACTTGATGGTAAAAAGAAAGATTCGAACAAATCTGTAGCCAAACCTAATAGTCCAGTGCAGATGTACACAGATCCTTTTCCAACCCATTCTACTAATCTCATAACATCCACTTCTTCATCTACCAACCCCAGTCCATCCGAGTATGTGAGCATGGTTTCATTCACTCGTGTTCATCCTTCGAGTCACGTGGATAAAATACCTGATATAGTATTCACACCACGTGACTTGCCTCTCAATAAGGAGCCCTCACCATTGTAGATACCGGCACGAGTCAATGATAACGTCGTAACTGGCGTTATGGTTGACCCTACAAGTCGGGTCAATGTGATCACAAAGGAGACTCTTTTCATAAATAATTTGCACACAGAGAAATACAAGGAGTCACAGACCACACTCTATACCCACGATGGTCTTTTTGTTCCGCCCATTGGTTCTATCTCTCTGTTGTTGTTTTTAGATCAGATATGAACAGTAAGCAGAGAAATACACACAGAACAATGAACACAAAGATTTTACCCTAGGAAAACCCTTCTACTCAAGGGAGAAAAACCCAACAACAATTTACTAATAAAATATCAGTTACAACAGTGCAAAAAAAATCGCACTTGAGAATCATGCCAAGAAGGCAGAATACAATAATATAAACCAGCACTAGAGTAGTTCGAATTTCTGAGCAGAAATAGACCTCCTTCTTGAGCAGCGAATTTTCTTCTTAGTCACAAAGAAATGAATGAGTTTAATTGATAATTAAATGAGAAGAATCTTCCTTCTATTTATACAAATCCAGCCAATATAATTTTTGCTTTGTGATTTGGTCGACCCAACAAATATATAATTAATTTTGACTTGTCTTTCTCTTGAGCCGACCTAGCAAATACAATTTATGTTTGTGCTTCCACTTGAGCCGACTTGACTTTTGGCTTACCTCCTGAAGCTACCAAAAACATCAACATTCCCTCTTAGCTAGGGAGGTATAGCAAAGTCTTCCTTGAGTCTCACTCAAGGATATCATGTCTTGTCATGGACTCTCTCAACATGACGTCCACAATGGCTATACCCAATTGTGGGAAACACAACTCAGTCTCGGAGATGTGATCTGTACAAGGGCTTTAACCACATATTTCTCCGTCTCAGAGAAATATACACTACAAGGGATTTCACCTCATATTTCTCTGTCTTAGAGAAATATACCTACAAGGGCTTTCACCTCATATTTCTCTGTCTCATAGAAATATACACTACATCGGCTTTCACCTCATATTTCTCCGCCTCAGAGAAATATACATTACAAGGGCTTTCACCTCATATTTCTCTGTCTCAAAGAAATATACGCTACAAGGGCTTTCACCTCATATTTCTCTGTCTCAGAGAAATATACGCTACAAGGGCTTTCACCTCATATTTCTTTGTCTCAAAGAAATATACGTTCTGAAAAATCAGTCTGTCGTTCTTTCCATTCTCTTGACATAGGGAGAATATCTTGATGATGCTATGACTCCCTCTGAAGCTGGATTGCTTTCCTCAGCACAATTTTTGATCCTACCATACTTAACCTGATTTTGAGTAGATTCTTCAAAACTACTCTCTCCACCACTACGAGAACCCTACCTCGGCTTCCTTCACTAAGCTGATCCATCCTTTCGATACAAAACCTTCCATACTACTTGGTCCGGTTCAAGCTACACCTTTTCGCACTAACTAAACTCAACTCCAAGTACCCACATCAACCTCCTCGTCCAAGCTTGCCTGCAATGCTTACCCCAATGGAACGACCTCCATTCCACACTTCCGAAACTACTCCTAGCAGCACCCCCAAACATTCTGGCATACTTTCTCTAGACTCCACTTCTACTTTTCAATGTCACAACTTCTCATTGAGCCACTCCAATTCCTTGTGTCATAGGACTCCATGGGATTGCCCTGTGTCCATTCATGTCAAAAACACGAGTGCAACTCAACTTACGCTTGCTGATCCACTTACTTTGATTCATGTATCCCTAGATACTTTGCCTCTTCATTTCCACCTCCAAGACGGTTCTACTCCAAACCCACCTGAGTCTGCCTTGGTGCCTTCCAAAGACACCCCTTTTCGCATTACTTCACTCATACTGAGCAGCCTCAAACTCTGTTGCGTTTCTTCTGCATGCCCATTACACTACCTCTTGGCATGCCTCACGCCCAATTTTGCTTGCAACACAGCACCAAAAAAGCTCCATTTTGTTGAGGATCGTACGGAACACATAACTCCCTCTTGATCTCAGAACCTTAATCCTCTTCCCGAACATGTTCTCAACTTGTGCCTTGAATTCTTAGAATCTATCAAGGACTTCCTCAGACTCCTCAGATTTGACAAAGTGGTAACCAATCAATGCTTTCATAGTATTCTGAATTCATGCAGTTTTACATATATCCTCATACTCAATTGTCGTTAGCAATCTCCCATCATAGATACTTTTCTCAATCTGAACCTTTGTACAAGACTCGTCAGTATCAATGCCAAGCAACCTAGCATTGCATCCTCAGTATGCGCTACTAACAATCCTAACGGGTCCCCCAATCTGTGGGATGACCGACTCAAGTTCTCCCTGATCAATCCTCAAAACATGGCCAATCTCAATCATCTTAATCTCCCCAACGTATTTCTCAATTACCTTTAACACAACCCCCTTCTACTTATATTATCCTTTCTCAGCCAAACCTTTGCTCATTACCTTCACTACAATTCCTTCAAAGAGCCAATAATCTTTCTTGTTCATTTTATCCTTTGCGTGCTCCTACACCCTCATAAGGTCTGCCAAAGCAACAGCTCCTTCGCCAGCCTTGCCCCCATTACTTTCTTTCTTATCCCTAGGATTTAGATCCCCAAATTGAGAGTTTCTAGGACTTCGCTGGCTTAGTCCCCCATTACTTTCTTTCTTAGTAAATGATTTTTGTCCTCCCTAAACCATGAGTCGACACATCATGCATGATCTGGCATTAGTATTAAAATTGAGAAGTTGCTCCTGATTTCTTCTTAATATGTCTCCAAATAATATACACGGATTGCTATCTTTTTAAAACTCTCGTTCTTCAACAAAATACTTTGCTTGAAACTACACATTGGCACGTAATTACAACAAATGGCTGCATAAGAATTTTGTGAATCACTAAGCTGCTTAGTCACTAAAGATTATAAACTGGCACCACCAAGAAAGCACACAGCTCCCGACAATTCAAGTTTTCCATCTTCCACCACGAATTACTTTATTACATCAAGGCCCAAGCATTAATAAACCATGATGCCTTTTCATATAAATTTCAATCAATTCTTGATCAAATTAACATCTTCAACTCTTAATAATTTTCCTCAGTCCACGTTTGATCTTATTCTGCTCCTCGCGTCATCCTCCTGAATACTCGATACTTCAGATAGACAACGATTCCAATCAAACCTGAGCTTCTCCCCTCCTACCATATCATCACCAAACCAGATATCCCTATGATTTGACGATAGTTCAAAGTAGCCATGGATATGAACCGGAAGACCTTTTATCTCTTTCCCCAGTCCTGTCTGCAACTTGGCAGCTACACCTACCCATGGAATGAAACTACATTCTTTGTTTTCCAAAGAGAGAGACTTAGCTTTACCATGTCCACCTCCCAAACATTCACTCACCATCCACAGATCTGACTTTACAGTAGTATCACTTGAAGTCATTATAATTTTTCGAAAACTCCAAGGTAACTATGAATGGATTTCTCTCTGTCCATGCCCACCTTGCAATCACCATAAATAAAATCAACCATCACATTTGTTGGACTAGGTTGGTTCTCCAATACATCAACAAGAGAAAAGTGATAAAACATCCTCTGGTCTATAACTTTCTTTCTTGATTTGGCTGTAAGCAAATACACTAGAAGTTCTTAAAGGAAAGCAAAAGAGAGTGCCAGAAATTACCCAATATACCTACTGCAATATGATGAGAAGCTATTCCTCCCGAAACAAAAGGATCAAAACCTTCAACTCCCCATGTCGGATTTACAGGTTGTATTTTTCCAGTTAGTCCATAAGGATCAGACACCCATATTCCAGGGCCATACAAACCCGTTACATGAAATGCTCTGAATCCGAAACAAGTTGCTCCTGAGAGGAATAAATGAATTCCAAAAATCTTAGGCAAATCTAAAGAAGGTTTTCCTGTACAGGAATCACAAAATACGTCTAGATCCCAATATACCCAATGCCGGATAGCTGCTAAAAAGCACAAGCCAGAAAACACAATATGTGCCCCGGCCACACCTTCATAACTCCAAATACCTGGATTAGATACAGTTTCTCCGGTTATACTCCATCCACCCCATGAATCCTTTATTCCTAAACGAGTCATAAAAGGTATAACGAACATACCTTGTCTCCACATTGGATCAAGAATAGGTTCGGATGGATTGAAAACTACTAATTCGTAAAGAGCCATTGAACCGGCCCATCTAGAAACTAGAGTTGTATGCATTATATGCACAGCGATTAACCGGCCAGGATCATTCAACACGACGGTATGGACACAATACCAAGGCAAACCCATGAAAATACCCCTTTATCAGAAAAACTAGACACTAGGTAACTTTCTCGCATTAGAGAAGATTATGCTATGGATTTTGTAAGTCACATCCAAAATGCATATATGGGGAAAATTGGTCAGGGAATTGTTCCAATATGCCTCTGCCAACAAATTTGACCCTCAAGCCAGGATGGGATGGAGTAATCCCTGGAAAATATGAGGCATGAGGATCAAACATCAAAACAAATTCAAGCCAACCTTCCAATAGCAAATGGCTCTTCAAGTTACTGTCTTGCCCAATGTGTGAAATGGCATAAAGATCTTGAGTTCTAAAGATAAAAATTATTGAAACAGTATAAGGCAGGCCCCTGCCAATCTGCCATTTGTGGAGAAAGAATGGATGAAGTCCCATACTGAGTTTTATCCAATAGAAAGCAAACTTTAGAAGCTCCCGCATCATCTGCATTTTGTACAAGTTCAAATAAAATTCCAAGACCATCTACATACATTTCAACTATATACTTCAGCCTAGTTGTTAAGGCCTCATGCTGACCAAAGGCCTCTGCTGCCCCATATAGGCCCAAGTTCATGGAATCGGCACTCTCTGGAAGCAATAATCTATGGATCGAGTAGACACCAAGTCTCTCTGCAACATCATTTGATGTGTTGCCATGCACAAATTTGGGAACCTTTTTGTTTGTTGTCAAAGCCACAGGTGATATGCTCCCTGAGTTACTCCATTCATTAGAGCAAGATAACCAAGGAGCATCATTGAAGGCAATTTTTGTCACAGGCATAAGAATAGATGAGACATCAGGAATGTAGCATGCTATCTGTTTCTCATGAACCTTAGCATCAACCAAGTATTGCACAATTAGGGTTGCTGCTCTAAGTTCATGTGCATTTAAAGGACTGCCTTTCTTATTTATGATTTGCTATCTGATCTGTTTTCTTGAACCTTGCTCTTATACCATGTTGTTTTTAGATCAAATATGAACAGTAAGCAGAGAAATACACATAGAACAGTAAACACAGAGATTTTACCCTGGGAAAACCCTTCTACTCAAGGGAGAAAAACCCAGCAACAATTTACTAATAAAATATCAGATACAATAGTGCAAAAAAAATCTCACTTGAGAATCATGCCAAGAAGGCACAATACAATAATATAAACTAGCATTGGAGTAGTTTCAATTTCTGAGCAGAAATAGACCTCCTTCTTGAGCAGCGAATTTTCTTCTTAGTCACAAAGAAATGAATGAATTTAATTGATAATTGAATGAGAAGAATCTTCCTTCTATTTATACAAATCCAACCAATATAATTTTTGCTTTGTGATTTGGCCGACCCAGCAAATATATAATTAATTCTGACTTGTCTTTCTCTTGAGCCAACCCAACAAATACAATTTATATTTGTGCTTTCACTTGAGCCGACCCGACTTTTGGCTTACCTCCCGAAGCTACCAAAAACGTTAACATTTGTTGGTCCTGGTTGGACCTAAAATCTGAACCATTTGTTGTGATACCAGAGTTTGACCTATTCAGAGTTAGACTAGGCATTTTGTGGCTAGACTCTATGAATGTAGTCGCCTCTGTTATCCACGAATGTCTGAAGTTTCCTCGTGAGGGCACAATGTATTCTATCCAAGACATTGGATACAAACCACTTGTGTCACATGGGAGCTTCTCCCTTGATCATTTCTGGCCCGCTCTAGTTGGACCCTTAACACCTAAAGGGGACTCATTATACAAGGCCTGATTTAGGTATAAGACTAGAGGTTCGGTTTCTAAAGGTGCTTTCCCACCTTCTGCCCATGCTCTCTCTCTGAAGGCTTCTATGTGTGTGCAGCAACATGCTTCATCCTCTGCCCCTCTGTAGGCTAAGGACAAGCAAGCTTTCATCCATAGGCCTTCTCCTTCCTCTTCGTCTTCTTCTACAACTTCCCAACCTTCGGCAGTGTCCTTTGTTCCTTCTATTGTGCCTAGCATAGGAAAGGGAAAGGCACTTGTGTTGTGGAAGTCCAAACCGCAAGTCTTCCAACTCCTGGTTTTGCCCACAATCCCCCGACCCACCCTATACAGTAAAGGTAAGCACCCCCATGGAGTTGCTCCTACATCTCGGCCTCTGAGGCCTACCCCTGTTCCTTCACCTGCCTCTAAAGCAGACAAAGGAAAGGAGCCCATTGTCGAGACCCTCGTCTCTCTCTCTGTTTTTGTCCCTCCTCCTGTCCCTCTTCAAAAGCCTGCTCTTTCGCCGGCAACGACTGTGGAGGCTACTCTTCCGGTGGAAAAAGATCCCTTGGAGTCTTCTCAAGCTACATCTCCTAGTACCCATAGTCATCATAATCGCCTTGTGCATGAGCATAAGCATCATCAATGGGCCTTGGTTAGGGAGAGTGAAGCTTCGCGAAGGACTAAGCACGCACCTGCTCTTTCTGCTTCTACTTCCTATGTTGCTTCCATTTCTACTCCTGCTCTTGTTCTTGTCTCCATTCCTGCATGTGTTCCCATCGCCTCTGTTTTGCTTTTGGATTCCTCAGTGATTCCCACTGAGCCTCACCCTAAGAGGGTGCAAGTGTTCATCACTCCTACGGAGCCACTTTTGATTACTTCTTTACTAGATATTCCATCTTTCCCTAAGCCCATTGATATGCCTTATACAAAGGTTGTGTCTTACATGGCTCCTTCTCCCTCTTCCGCCTTTATTGTGAGGATCCCAGATCCTCCACTTATGCATAAGTTGGAGAATGACCTCATTCCAAACGATGGTCGCAAAAGGACTTCTTGATTTCTGCATCTTGTTCCACTTTGGCTTGTGTTGTCGTCGTGACAGAAACAACGCCTCCTTCCTCAGAGTTTGTCACTGCCCCTCTTTCTAAGGTCGGCAATGACTCTCGGGTTTCTCATCCTTCTCTTGTCTAGTTGCATCACTTCACTCTAGAGAAGTGTATGTTCGACTCAATGGAGGATATTCGGACTCTATCATCCATCTTTGCTAGATCGATGACATTAGTCTTGCACGAGCTCGGTGAGGAAGACCTCAAGAAGGTTTCTTGATTGGCTCTTGCTGCAGGCGAGTCGACTGGTACCACTCTTGCTATCCCCCCCTACAAACTCGTCTTCCCTCCCCTTACGATGATCTAGATTGGGAGCAGGATAACTCTTTGGAGGTGTCAGACTAGAGCAGTACCTCTTCTTTATCTTTAGATTAGATTTGTGTGTTTGTTTGTGTTCCCCCATGTTTGTCTATTAGTGTTTCTGCTCTCGCCTGGAGGACCCTTGCTACCCTTGTAGGTGCTTGGATACAGGAGAGAAAATTTGTCATACCCTTCTTCTATTTGTCTCATCATTCTTTTATATGTCGTACATTTTGCTTCCATGTCAGGAACGATGCAAAGCGTTGGTGCATTTAGGCCTCTTCCAAGTTGACTAGACTTTTTATTTTGTCTTCATGTGCTCTTCTTCTCGTTCCGATCTATTTGGGGGGTGATACAATTCATACATATTATACTATATTTATCTATCTATATCTATGATCAGTTTTGACCCCGAATAATTGGATCACCCTGTGATCTTGATTTCTTCGTCTTTGCTCTTTCGCGATGTTGTGGATTCTATGTGTTGTCCCTCGAGTGACAACATTCCACGAATACATCTCTTTGTCCTTCTCTTCTCCTTAGAATGGCATGTGCTCCTTTGCATAGCACACATCATTCTAAGGGGGGGCTATCATATCTGCTTAATTTTCAAAAAGATTTAAAAAATATGTCTTAATGTCTTATGATCTCGTCATCTAGCTTGGGAGCAACCTAAGTAGACTTGTCTTGTCTTTTTTGTGACTGTCCTGCAATGCAGTTTGCAACAGCCACAAGCCTATCTACTTGTCGTATGGTCTCTATCCTTGCTAGCCATACCTATCAACATCATCTTTTATCTGATCAAATTGTCATGTCTTCAAATTATGTCATGTCTATGGATTTTATCATGTCTATTTTTCGCTTTTTCTCCTAACATGTTTGTTTGCAGCTAACATGTTTGCGATGAGATTGCAATTAGCTTTGCAGAAAGGAAGACCCATGTCCTCTTCGCGTCTTGGCTTAGCTTCTCTATCACATATAATGTATCGGAGACCTCCATCCTCTTCATCCTGGGTATATTCTCTTCAACTTCTTTCTGCTTTAGCTCGCACATGTTTAAAATACATATGCTCACTAAAGTGAGCCCAAAATGTAGTGTCGTAAAATTGCACCCTGGGCAATTTCTAACTACATAACCTCCCCTTTAACCTAATAAAGCCAATAATGCGAATTTCCCCTTTTCCTTGACTTTAGTTCCGACCTTAAACCGTTTGTTTTCAGTATTCAAGTGATTTTTTGTTGAGGACGCTAACGCAACGCGCAGACGTCTACACACCTGCAAACATCCCGAAAAGATTCCTGACTCTGTAGTCGTTGGGACATTACACTTCCACCTGCCCGTGAAGTGTAACACCTCTGTGGTCACACGTGCGCCCAAAAATGGCTTTTTGTATGCCATTCTTCCATTCTTTCATTCTCTAACTCATTCTTGCATTCTCTCAATCTATCTTTCACTCTCAAGCTCACTTTCTCATTCTACATCATCTCTACACCATTTTTCTCAAGCTTCCTTGCAAGTTCTTGGCTTCTACATCAATGTCTCGGCTCTCTCAACTTGTCTAGAGTGTTGTATTCTCCTTCAGCATCACAAGCTTTCTAAAGGGAGGGTAAACACTCTCTTCTTTTTGAATTATCATCTTTGTTTTAGTAGCACATTGATATTCTAACGTGTCTATCTTCTTTATCTTGTTAATCTATCTCGTCTATTGTCTACTTTCTTTTCTATTTGTCTACTTGGTTGTCCATGGAGGTGGAAACACCAAAACGGGGGTTTGCCTTTGCCCCTAAACAGCCCCAACATTTTTCATTGTCTCCATGTGTGCAGATTGTTCGTTTGGAGCATTGTGGGAGCTTGCATAGCGCTGGACCTCTTGTGAATCTGTTCCTCTCTTCTCTCTCATTATTTTGTTTCGTTTAGTTTGAATCCTTGCATGTCAACTTTCTTCTTGTTGTTATTTCCATTATTTTTAGCATTATGTTAGTTTAGTAAAACATTCAAATTTCAGTTCCCAAATAGACAGTAGACTCTATGTTTCTTGAGCAGATTTTGTTCTCAGATCATACGAGACCATAGCACGTCGTAGGGACCTCCGCGCAACACGCTGTCGTCCTTGGCCGAGAGCTAGCCAGCTTGCTCCCAAGACCTCTAAAGTATGCCCTTTCGATCCCGAAAGTCCTTTTTCCAAAATCTGTCCTAAAACATAGATTACAATAAAAACTCCTTGTCTTGTTGGCTTTGTCACCTGAGCTTTTCCTTTGAGTTAGTTGAGGACCATTTCCTCCCTATAGACTCTTCTTCATCCTAGAGACTTGGGAATAGCAAATATCCTCCTCTACACTAATATGGTCCATAAATTCAATAATATGCATGTTTGTAATGCATATGTTTAAAAATTAATGTATTTTTTCATGTTTGATAAATTTGTCGAGTTATGGTTTGAGCTTTTCCCCAAATTTTCGCTAAGACCCGAGTTTTTTAAATTTTTCGGCCAACTGAGTAATTGTGGAGTCTAAGTGTTTAAACCATGATTTAAACTAATTACCCAAGTGCATATTCTTTTTAATTTCAAACAAGGAAAGCAAAATGGCCTTAAAGCAATTTAAGCTAAGTTTATATGGAGCTTTTGGCTATGATATAGTGAAGATCAAGTCAAGTGTCTATTCTGAAAGAGAAAATTGTGCACATGTTTTGTTAAGTTTAAGATCAGAAATGAAATAAGCAGAAATACAGAATTATGAACAATAAGACACAGCAAACCCTCCTCGAGGGAGAAAAACCCAGCCAAAGATATATCTCTTATATTAGAATGAAAAGAGCAGAAATCTTCTTTACAACATGGCCAAACACTAGGCCGATCTGAAGCTATGAAGATAGCACCTCTCCTAGGTGCGATTATACAAAGAATATGATAACTCCTTAATCACAATCTGCTTGATGAATAAATATCGATCTGCTGCAAAATGACGATCTCCTTCTAGTAGTGCGAACTTGTCTTAATTGAATTGAATTGCTGAATGAAGTGAATTGCCTTGTTTATATATACACCAAGGCGTCTTTCTATGAAGAGTCAATCTCTTTCACATAAGAGACGACTTTACACAAAATGATACGACTTTTCATCAAGTCGGCTTTGAGAAATAAATTAATTATTTTTATATTATATTTTTGAAATGTGGCGACTCTTCACTTGGGTCGGTGTTAATGGATGATAGCTGCGGTCAGATATAAATAACGAATGCTGAAAGCATCTTCATTATTTATATATGATCAAGATTATCCTTCTTATTTCATATTTCTAGAAATCGAATTTATGAGCATAAATATATAAATTCGTATTAAATAAAATGTTATTTCTGCATTTAATAAATCGAAACTTATACACTCACCACATATAAGGTTATTTGTGTGTTAAATAAACACTAACCGAATGGTAATTGGTTGTGTATGGAACCCGCGCGCCCAAAGGGACATGTCCTCTCAAGAGACGCACCCCTTAGTGACGGGTCTCCTAAACATATAAAAGGTAGTTCCATTCGTGATATGCAAACATCGAAATCAATTAATGTTCTGCAATCAGCTCATTCGACATCAAGAGAACAAATCTGGAAAAACGTCTTTGACAAAGACAATCAGACCTGTTTGAATATGTTCGATCTTTAACAGTCGGCCACAAATAAATAAGTAGCACTTGCTTTATTTATTTGTTTATTATTTAAATCGGGTGAAGGATAACACCTGCCGCTATAACATCAACATGTTTTAGAGTGAGCTGTTGTGATCAATTGTATGCCTACAATTATCAATTTTTTAAGGTCTCTCCATAAAGGTGGGAGAGTTGTCAACCGATTGCCAAAAGGGGGTGTCAAATCAAAGGGAATGGCATTCAAATAGTATTGTAAGCTTGAAAGAGAAGTTTGCTACTAATTTGAAGATTGCTCTATAATGAGTGCTTTGGCATCCTTTCTATTTGTAAAAAAATTTGAGGAAAGCTTGTTGCAACAAATTTTATAAAAGGAAGTAATTGAATACTTGAGATGTGACATGAGAACAATGAAACTCATTCACATTTTAGAGCCTTATGTTTGTGCAAGAGGATTATTTATTTTTTTTGTTATTTAGTTTTGATCTGAAACCAATATTTTTTATTTGACAGTTTCAAACAAAATGGTCTACTGGTAACAACTTTGATCCTCCTTGTTATGGATCAAAAGGAATGATAGATAATGGAACAAATATCAATTGTGTGGGGAATCTAGGCTGAATTATTGGAAATAAATACAAGCTTTCTCTTGGGAGAAAGGATCTCTCATCGAAATTTGTATAGTGTATCTTTTGATCAAAATATTGTCTGGTGTCAAAAGTTGTAATTCAAGTTTGAGGTCTTGTGTAATTTTATGTTTATAGATCTATATAATGCAAGTGCATAGAGTTATCCTCTCCATTGTGCAAGTGTTTACACAATTAGTAGAAATTTCAAGGGATGATAGACTCATCTTTGGGGTGACATTTGCATAGTGTGCCCTTTGAACAAAATACTCTCCAGTGTCAAAATTTATAGTTCAAGTTTGATGTCTTGTGTAATTTTATGCTTATAAATCTAAAAAAGGCAAGTACAAAGAGTTATCCTCTCCATTGAGCAGATGTCTACATAGTTAGTGGAAAATTTCAAGGGATCATAGACTAATCTTTGCTGCCATATTTGGTAGTTTATTACTATTTTTAATTGGCTTTCTACCGCAATAGATGTAAAAGCTTATTGTTAATAGGATGGAATTGTTTGATCATTTATGGGTGTAGTTAGCATAAAACAACTTTGTTATGTTTTGTTAATATGGCTGGTCCCAACTATGTATTAGTTACTTGTCGACTTGTGGGTAATTATTAGGAGGTAGTTAGTAGTTGTTGGCGATTGTATTCTACTTGCCAACCATCTAATCATTTAAATAGGTTTCTCATAGTCAAAGAAAGTAGTTTGAACCTTGGCTGATCATCTCTACTCTACATCGGTGTATGACTTCACATGATTAAAAATATAATTCTATTACACTATCTGGTATGCATGGTTATTTATATTCTTTTATGCAAAAACTAGTTTTATCAAATATAGGACTAAACATTAGCATTGTTGCCTTAAAGAAGTCAAGTCTGATTTAAGGCATTGAGACCCAACTCCAACAAATGTGGGAAGATGACACAATGTTGTCAAGACCTAGAGACCAAACGATTTCTAGTGCTGGTGGAGCAAACAGAGCAAAGAAGAAAACTACAAGAGGTAGCCAAAGAGACTCCATTAATGCAAATTCAATGCCAAAGACCGACACAAAACAAAAACCAATGTTGGCGTATAGTTCTAAGTCATAGTTTGGAGTGAAAATATAAAAACATTAAATCCATTGTGAACAACGATATAGAGGGAAAATGGGTGGAGATAGCTAGACATCTTCCTTTACTTAAAAAGTGTGCATTGAACTTACAAACCAGATTCTATCTGAGGAAATGATTAAACCCCTTGAGTGTGAAACAGAGTCAAAGGACTTTTTGGTAGATGAAGATCATGAAGCATATGAGAGCAACCCTCGAGGCATCAAAGAATTACTCATCAAAGACAGGACCAAGCCTAAGAAAACCAAATTGAAGGTTGGCATGAGAAAAAGAGAGTTTGAAGGTGAAACTAGTGGTGTATGGACTACCAAGGTCTCTAGAAGGGTCGAGGGTTTCGACATGTCCAAAAGTGCCTAAGAAGCAAAGGAATGTTCGAACCATAACTTCTTAAGGAGAAGGTTTCACACACTACACTCACAACAAAAAATGTTGACCACTCCAGTAAGTCCCAATGTTGAGAGGTGGAAACTACCAAAATTTAGTGGAGAAAAATCTAAGATCCTTAAGACAATTCAAAACCTATATTTTTATATGGACATCAAACAAGCAAATAGACGAAAGATATTGGTTAAGGTGTTTTCCAACCACACTACAGAACTAGCAATAGAATCGTATGCAGACCTTCCTCATATTGAGCAAGTACATGGGAGAGACTAACGAAAGCATTTGAACAAGAGTCCAAAATTCAAATTATTACAAGCTGATAATGAAATTCTCATAGATATCTATAATACTCGACAAAGTAAGCACAAGAACTTTTGAGCCTATAACAAGAGGCTCAAGGAGTTACTCAATCAATAGGAAAGGGATCCAACAGAGGACTAAAGAAGTGATGGTTTATTGAAGGGTTAATACCATCACTTTGGAAGAAAATGATGATAGTTCCTCCCTCATCATATGAGGAGTCATCATGGACAAAGAATGAAAGTAAGTCATTCAATCATTTGAAGCAAAACAACAAGGATTCTAATTCAAGGGTCAATGAACCTCAATTGCTACAAGCTCTTTGGAGAGACGAACAAGAATGATAAAAGAACTAAAGGACAGAACAGACAGTAAAGAACTTTCATGTACTAATTGTAGGTCACACCAAAACTATTTGTCCTAAATGTTGTTCTTTAATATATTCCAAGTTGCAAGTCCCTCAATTAAAGATTGTTTGTATAATTTGAGAAGACACAAGGAGAGAAGTCAGCTCCATCAAGCACTCCACTGAAGCCATACAATAAAAAGAACACATCTACAAGTGGCTATCAAAATCAAAGAGGGTGGAATTAGATACATTAGAACTCTAAAGATTGTCCCTAAAATATTGACAATGTAATGAATGGGGTCATTTTGCAAGGGACTACCATAGAAACTAGAATGAAACAAGACTACTTTGTAAATTGTGCACACTTGGAGATCATGATGATGTTGGTTGTTCAAAACAAAAGGCAAGCATCAATATAATTGATGTAGAGAGAGATGACTAAGTATTGACCAATACTCAATCCCAACCAAGGAAGATTGTGTACATGAACCCACGTATCAAAAAATCCTTTGAGAAGCAAGAGTTGAGGTGGAGGATGCTATGGATAATGAATGTCGCCATTCAAATGCAAATGCAAGTATGATAATAAATCAACTGCAAGCCGCTAAAATTATTGCAAGGCAAGAACTTCAAACCATTGTACCAAATAAGTATTGGGTTTATTATAAAGTATTCACAAACTCAAGAATGCTATAACTCAAAGGGGTGAAACAATGCATGCTACTACCCTTTTAGAATCTAGAAATAATGAAGACCCCATAATCGAACCTCTAGTGTCAATAGACCAACTGACCATCCCATGTTATTGATAGTTAACATGGCAAAGAAACTAGCGGTGGTGCACATTGAGATCCTTTGAAGGAATCTCGCTTACAAAATTGTTAATGGTAGGTCTGACATGAATGTACTTCTAGAAGTCACTTGGCAAAGTCTAGATAAGCCATCTATTTGGCCACCAACTTTCTAATTGGTAAGAGCGAAACCACAAGGAATCAAAGTGCTTGGAATCCTCATGGGGCAAAACGTAATCATTGGAAGTTGAGCATTTTAACTTCATTGTCATCTCAGTATGGAAGAAAGCATATGATGCATTGTTGGGTTAGGATTACCTAGTAGCAACCAAAGCCAACCTCAACTGGAAGAAAATAATCTCCATTGAAAACAAAGGCTGTAAATATACAATTGATCTAAAGAATCAAGAAATGAGGAATCAACTTCCTTGGATTACTTTAGACTCTAACTCCTATGAAGGGTTGACAAGAAGAATGATCAAGGTGCTATGGAGCCAAACACCAAAGGAATCTTGGAATCGCAATTGTGTTCAAAAGATGAAACAAATTCCCTTTTTAGCCTATTCCATTGGCAAATGGAGGACTATTAACTATTTTTGTTGAACAACAAATTTATTGAAGATTAATGAAGAGAAACAAAGATTATGCAATGACAAGAAGCAACCATTTAATATTGAGGAAACCCAAGCAATTGATTCCAAAACGTTACGTAGTTCATGTGTGTCAATGAAGTACATGGTTCATTGTGAACAATTTATTCTCAATGGCAGAAATCTATAAATATGATGGACTTAGATGTTCCAACAGCAACACCAAACTCAACTGAAGATCACATAATTAGTTAAGGTATAACTCAAAATAATAATAATAAAAAAATTCAATTTGGAGCTTACACACACTTGCTGTGTTAACTAATGTTATAGGGGATCATATATCTGTTGTATATTTCAACATGCTATCAAAGTCAAATAAATGCAGACTTCACAAGAAAATTACGAAAAAGAGCAAAATGTCACATAGTGGATTACAAATGAAAGTCATGAAGTTGGTGAGGAAAGAACAAGTGGGTCCATAATGGAAAAATGGATAAAATAAATAAAGAGAAAATAAAAACATTGCGATGGGTAGAAAAGTCGGAAAAATATTAAATAAATAAAGTTCCTAATTTTGATACAAATGTACAACAGCCAATGAACGAGGGAATTAGAAAATTAAATTATAAATTTCCTTTGTTTACAACTACATATAGGCTAACAAGGACCCAACCGTATGACATTTGAGGAAGAAGCAAATTAAAGTTTATAAAAAATTATTTCCTCTTCAATCATACTACCTCCTGCTCCCATTGTACACTTAGCTTTCTCTTGTACAACATGAACCCTACTAGCAATCTACATTGTACAATTTCCTCAGGAGCTTCTAATTGTTATTGAACCTAATATTGCATCTTTTGTTGCATCCTCACAACCATCTGCAGTTGACTCTTCCTCAAATTATGGGTTTGATAAAACTAGGGAGTTATTTAACCAAGCTAGTGAGCTCAAAGTCCAATGCATATTTCAACTTGACTACTTGTTTGTATGGTCCTTTGCCAAAGTTTATTTAATTGTACAGCCATTGGAAAATACATTCTCTATACAATGTCCTACATACGGGATATGTAGGCTATGTTGATGATCAAAGTATACTTCACAAGTGTTTTTTTTCTACTTCTAGCTTAAGCCACCACAATCAATTTCCAATTAGCTTTGTCATAAGCTCAACATTCCCATGATCATTGTCCACATTTTGTAATGGAAAGTTCATTAGTTGTGGCCCATGCAAGTTATGATCAAGTTGTTTTGGCTAACCAAGGACATCATCAATTTGAAGATTTTTCTTCCTCTACAATGTTGTCATTAGTTTAGAAAATTTTATCTAATATTACTTAATTTATTGTTTTCTATTTGTCAGCTGGAAATTTGACTTTTCTGTTTAGGGAGGATGTAGTTTGCAAAATAACTTTGTTATGTTTTGTTAAGTACCTGACTACCTATTATTTACTTGGCTTGTGGGTACTTGTTAGGAGGCAATTATTAGTAGTTGTCAGCAATTATGTTTTGTGAGGTAGTTGTTGGGTTCTTTAAATAGGTTTCTCATAGTCATGGAATGTAGCTTGATCCTAGGTTGAACATCCCTGGTCTACTTCGGTGTCAGAACTTCACATGAATAAATGTATACACCTTTTACTCTATCTAGTGTGCATTGTTATTTATATTCATTTATGCAAGAACTAGTTTTATCAAATATAGGAGTAAACAATGGATGCTTAAGAATGTTCTGCCATATGAATTTTCTTGATTTTGGGAGTTGCATTTAAGTGAAATTATAGCTAGACTGATGGGATCTTAAATGTAGTTCTAGTTGTCTACACTAGGTTAATTCATATTTAGCTCTTAGGCTTGGATTAACAAATATGTTTTCCCATTTCTTTAGGTCTTGACTCTATCAATATGGATTAAGACATGGATCCTTTTTTGGTAATTGATCATGATTTACAATTAATATGTCCTATGTTATTTGTAAATTATTGTCAAAAAGGTCCTAGCAATCTGCATAAGCTCAATGATACTTACCTCTACCAAATATTTCGAGAGCTTAAAATTGTTAGTATTTAGTGACAAATCATTCAAGTATCCTTATGCATAGGGTATGGCTAAGACGTGTGACCAGTTCATTTTCACTAGCGTGGAAGTTCTCTAGGAAAACCCTCCTTGGCCTAGCAGAGCCAAAAGTGTAGTAGAGTTTCCCGCTCTTGTTTCTTGCCCAAAACTAGTTGTGATATGATCATGAAGCCTACCTAATTAATTAGCCTAACTTGTTCCCTAGGGTTATTTTCAGCATGTGTTTTCTCAAATAACAAGGTAAGGTTTTGCACACCATGTCCCCCAAATAGAATGGCTAATAAATTTGCTTGACTGTATTCTAGATCAATATGACTATGTACTCTTATTCTAGAAGCTAATGTACCCAAGAGAGCCTATATTTTTTACCATAAGCCATCTCTTCCAATTAAATTGGAGAATCAGTGAATTATGGTAAATGCCACAATTCATTTTATCTTTCCACAATATGTTATTTTCCTTTAAGAACATTTTTAGTCTTGTGTTCGACTTGAAATAGGACAAAGAATCAACATGGATAAATTAGTATCATATCTTAAAGCCAATAAAAAGGTAAACAAAAATTAGTCAAATCATAGAATTTGTTATGGTCAAGTTCCTTCTGCATTATCTTTGAATCCTATCATAATGGGTTGTTCTCAATTTGACTACTGAAATGCTCCCAATGAATGGTTTTTTTAACAAAAACATATCACCATGAACTATTTGTTGGTTAAAATTGGCCAAAAATATTCCACTAATCATAGAATTTGTTATGGTCAAGTTCCTTCTGCATTATCTTTGCATCCTATCATAATGGGTTGTTCTCAATTTGACTACTGAAATGCTCCCAATGAATGGTTTTTTTAACAAAAACATATCACCATGAACTATTTGTTGGTTAAAATTGGCCAAAAATATTCCACTAGTCATGTCTGTCCTATAGGTCCAATTTACATAATTCTACTTATTGCATCACATCAAATTGTTCTTGAAAATATGGAAAACCTCTGGTGTAACTTTTGTAACATATGGAAAAGCATTCCATTATAAAGCATAACCAGTAATGCACTCTGCACGATCGGGTGATTAATTTATCCCCCCCCCCCTCTTGTAGTCCATATGGCAAATCCCATGTCAATCACTTCTATTATGAGTTCCAACTGTCTTTCCTAACTCAACCAATTCCAAATCCTGTAATTTGAATGTCCTATTTCTAAACACTTATCTGCTTGGACACCTAATTAAGCCATCATCTTTACAAGCACCAAAATATCCTACCTCTTCTTCTTTTGAATGGCCATAAAATCTTTACACTTGCCAATTGAGTTTCCCATAAAAAATTCTTCTAATCTCCATATAAGATATCCGCATATGTCATGTTATTTGGATCAAAATTGTCTTGTCATTGTACCCTAATTATGTTACCTTCAACATGATGTCCATGGCAATTTTCAAGATGAGTAGTTGCCATCATATGAGTTATATCTTCATGATCCTCTATCTCTTGTAAAACGCATACTATTTCTTCATCATTATTGATATCTAAGTGGCTATCCCAACTTTCGGAGCTATCCCTTATGCTCATTCCATGTTGATGAGAGCTACTGCTAGCAGAGCCTGTGATCCCCCGCTTCTTAGAGTAAGTTTGAAGTAACCAAGAAGCACCATTGAGCTACATTATTCAAATACCAATTGGTACATTCATTTTCCAAGGAATATGAGTATGGACACAATCATGGTAGGTTGCTAGAGTATTGTGTTTATTGGTTCTTCCAACAAAATGCTTGGCACGGGTCATAACCTTCATTCATCCACCCACATATTGTGCTTAGATGGTGTTGATGTTCATACAGCGTTAGGCGAATTCTTCTAGCCTCGATATGATGGATAAATTTGATGGAGCTTAAACGGCTATCAAATTTATAGAGATTCTGATTTGATGAAGAGACACGATTTATGTTAACTATATTTAATTATTGAAGAGGCACAAATTAATGAGGAGATGTAATTTTTGAGAAGGCCGACATCTTCATTGGGATGCAATTTAATGAAGGGATGCACTCTTCTATGTAGGCCGACTTGTTTTTGAAGGGTCACATCCTCCTCTCCAATTACTATATATATTCGGTGGCACTTCATTGTTTGGCAATCAAGTTCAATCATCATAGTTCGCATTTCTTAGAAGAAGAGGATCACGCACAGCAGAAAGAGAATTTTGCACCCAGCAGCAGATCTTCATCCATAGCAGCCGATTGATCATAAGGAGAAACATATTCATTTGTATCTTGCATCTAAGAGAGGTGCCATTATTCTTTGCATCAAATCGGCATTATCTTGTGCCTGAGTTGTAAGCAGATTTCTGCTCTTATTCAATCAATATATAAGAGATATATTGGCTGGGTTTTTCTCCCTCAGGTTGAAGGGTTTTCCCAGGGTAATCTTGCTGTGTTAATTGTCTTATGTGCTGCATTTTCTAAGTGCTTTCTGTTTTAAAATATCTGATCATGAAAAACTAACAGATGGATGCTAGCAAAGGTTATGGAGTCTAGCTTTACTTCCATCAATAGCATTTTCTTGGAAGTTTCTAATGGCTTTTTTAACATATATATTTTGCATATATCCTACAATCATTGCATTCCATGACAAGAGATGTCTATGAGGCATTTTATACAACTATGATGCCTTATCTATTCTTCGCATTTTGCTTACATATTGGCCATAGCACTTCCAACTATAATTTCTAACAAAAATGTTTCTTCCATTTCACTTTGAATTAATAGCCATACGTTGTTTTATAGCCTCCACTCTGGCATAGGCAAGGAATAAATAACAAGGAAATTACTGTTAGGCTTATTGCATTCCATGAGATGATTTCTCTTTGAGGCATCCTTTAAGCATTTCACGTGCTTTGTTTATGTTTTTGTGTTTTGCATACATTTTACCAGTTCATTCCTTTTCTTTGATAGGTCATATCTGATTCCAAAGCTCCCATTTTGGCAAGGGTATGAAGAATGCTAGCAAAGGTCATTTCTAACGTCTGGCTAAAAATTCATTTTGTGCATATCCTACAATCTTGGCCACCATAGGATGACATCTTTTGAATTCATTCTATCAAACAATTTGCCTGCCTTGTTTATGCTTCACCATTTAGCAAACATTTTGGCCAAGGCATATTCAACTATGATATCTAACAAAAATTCCCATCCTATAATGCTGCAATGGATGTCTATAGATTGTTCCAAAGCTCTCCTCATGGCACAAGCAAGGAAAGATGATGTCGAGGCTTGTGAAGCTTAGCTCTGCATCAATCATTGCATTCAATGAGATAAGATCTCTATGAGGCAATCTAAAATAGTTCATGCCTTGCCTATACTTCACCATTTCTACACACACACCTACCTTAGATCCATATGCTGCTCCAAAACTTCTAAAACTTGGTCTAAGCTTCCATATTTTGCATACATATTGGCCAATGCAATAACAATTAAAACATCAAAGAAAATTCCTCTAGTCTTGCACATCCATGGAGTCCACAACCTATCTTGGAGCCTCCCTTATTTATGCACAGAGGATGTTGCATGAGAAAAGTTTGCAAGCCCTCAAATGTTCAACAAACCACATCTTTTTGTCTCTTTCACATATTTCATTTTTTCACGAACTTAGTGAACTTTTCAACCTTCTATATCGCAAAGTTAGCAATTTTGCAAACTTTGTGAAATGTATAATCTTTTCAATGTTGCACTTTTAGCCTTGTTGCAAACCTTGCAAGTTTTCTAACTTTTCATATAGATAGGCATTTCACTACCTTTGCGAAATTTGTAACTCTTTGATGTCGCTTGTTTTTACAAAATGTTTAACTTTGCCACAAAGTTAATGATAAGAGCCATACATATAATAATAAAAATAATGTATTGCAGAAGATAGATCTCACACAGCACAAGAGATGTTTGTGGGAAAATATGCCCTAATATCCCATATATGCTAAAATAGAATGAACCCTTGAGGTAAGGCAACACTACACAATACTCCTTATGGAAGAATCCACTTCACGCTATATCTCCAAGAGTTCACAAATACAATACTATACTTCACACATATCTTACAATGATAATCACCTCCTTTATATAGACCTCCTCCTAATAATATAATGGAGGGGTAATCCTAATGAAGGCCTACGCAACTCCTGATATAATTAATTAGATAATTTATTCACATGACCCAATATATCTATCTTAAGGAATGTGTGCCACATGTCAGCATCTCCATCCACCTAAATACATTATAATATCATATCCCTAGGTACATAACACACCATCCCTCCTTGACATCTTTCATCCCCGAAACATGAGAAGAAGCCAAATAGTACGATTGTTGCATATTTGTAATGCCATGACCAATCATCCAACCATTCCATAGTTGATCCTTGTGTATTTTTCTTGACAATTCCTAGATCTCATTCTTGAGCCATATTTTGTTGCTCCTATTTGATTCCATTCCATATCATAGTAATTCCTCCTTTGCTTCCATGAGTAGCCATTACTTCTATCATACCACTGATTGTTGTAATTGTTCCTATGATTCCATGTAGGTCCATAGTAATTTCTTTGTCGATTCCATATACTATAGTGTATCCATGATGGTTTCCTCCATGATTCTTGCCTCTCACAACATTGTGGATGCCTATATACTGCACCCTTTGTTGTCATTGGAACCTTCTTTGATTCCACCATTTACTACCACTTGTTTTAGTGATTCCTTAGTAGAATTGATTGTCTCTTCATTTTTCTCAACATCTCAATCCTCTTTCTTTTCCTCTAATTCATTGTACAATATTCATGAGATTCTTCAGTTTTCTCTTCCTTGACTTTCCTTTGGACTTCTTTATGTCTAATATTTTGTAACGTAATTTTCTTCCTTCTATAAAGGTTCATGAACTACTTTTGCACATTGATATGTATTGCAGCTTTAAGAGGCAAAATCCTTGCTAGAGACAATGGCATCAATAATGTGATCCTTGAAGGTGACTCCAAAATCATCTTAGGCATGCTCGACACTAAGGTTGTTCCTCATTTATCATATTGACATATCATCAAGGAGACAAAGAAGATCCTCATGTCTTGAAAATTTAAAAATTATTAACGTATTTAGGGAAGGCAATACCTCAACCAACCTCCTAGCCAATTGGGGAGGAAATATGAAAATTTTAAAATGCCAACTTAATGAGGGTGTCCTCCCTCAAATGATCAAAAATAGTCTCAATAAAGGAGCAACAGATAATAATTGATCCTCGGGCGTTGTTATTAAGTTGTTGGAATGATGACACGAGGAGGTTTAAGGAAAAAGTTAAGTCTCATGCCCAATCTATCCATATTTGTGTAATAATAAAGATTAATCTTCCACAGTAGAAACTACTAGAACCAGAAAGGGCTTTGGAAGATCAAAAAAGTTCCTATCTTCCACTTTTCACATCAATACCACATTTTGCATTCAAAGACTCAAAAAACCAACCATGGGAGAAGCCCTCAACAGAGTTGACCCCACAAACTACGAGAGAGTTAAAACAATGTAGGAGTGTGGGATATTTTTTGCTGGGGAAACCTGTTGTGTTACCTTGAAGCCATCAATGGTCATGATCCTGTCATCTCCAAGGAAATCACCTCCTCTTGGAGAGTTGGTTTGATTTTTATCAAGGGCATCTCGTTCAAGATCTCAAAGGACCTAATTACTATGTGTTAGCGTAAGAACTAACACCTATGGAGTGTGAGTTTGTACGTACAGCTATGCACACTACGCAATGAGTGCTCTTCAAATTAGGAGGGGAAGCTCCCTCGTTGTGCTGGAATGCATGAAATAGAAAACTAAACTAATGTCCTATCTTTTTGTTCTCAGCTGGTAGAGGCACAAGGTTAAGAAAACCTAGAACGTTGCAGCTAAGTATTTTCTGGTTTCACAGATCATCTAACTACAACTAAGCTAACTTCTTTAAAATCTATCAAGTTTACTCACAAAAACAGAGCATGAGGAAATGGAGCGGGAATGGTTTTTATACGATAAGCTGGGTACAGTTTTGCAACATGAAGGCAAGGTGGGCACAACTATCTGCTCGGCTGAATAAGCTTATTATGACACACATCATACGATAGGCTTTAAGTACGAATTCTCAACATGAGGGCAAGGTGGGGCACAACTATTTGCTTAATTCGAATAGGCCTATTGATAACAAAACACAAAAGATAGCCAACTAGGACAGCAAATTGCATAGGCGAGACACGCGTACAATTTACGATCGAACTAGCCACTATATCTAACTAAGGCAAGCATTCATCATAATAATTGCATGGAACCCGAGTGGCATAACAATTCATTATCAAAACAAATACTCTAGAACATATCCAACAAAGACAATATTACAGGCAAGGTAGGCGCAGCATATATTAATCTCCTGTAAAAGCTCCTTGAACAGATACAATAATAGCAATACTACAGGCAAGGTAGGCGCAACATGTATGCTATCAAGCAAAAGTTAAAATACAAATGAGCTGAAAGCTCTTATTTATGGACTTCAAGGTGTAGGCAACCCTAAAATCACCTTGAGTCAACTACAGTCTTGCAATGCATGCAAGATCTTATTCCTAAACCCTAATTGAATGAAACTATACAGTTAACTGGGAAACTATCATCAATTAACTGGAACATCTAATCTAAATGGACAAGGTGCAACATGCACGTCCTTATTGAAAGCAAGTCAACTGGAATGCTATCATCAGTCAACTGAAAAATCTAATCTAATCTCCAAGTATACGTAGATGTTTCCAAGAAAGACATGCATGCAATGTATAACAGCAAGTTAACTCGGAAAGAAGCCTCGAGTTAACTACTTGTGATGACTCATCGTTGTAAGCAACTGCATGGTCTAACTGAAAGTCTACTCCAAGTTTATCATCTCCTCCAAGAATTTATCAATAGTATCATCATTTGGCACTCTGACGCTGTCCACGATGATTAACTGCTTGTCTAACTCTTTGTCTCCATCTTGGATCTCCCTCTGACTATCTCTAACTTTTGTGGTCACCTTTTTGAAACTGATAGTCAGCATTGTAAACTCCTCCATCTTGGACACCTCTGGCCCTCCACATAGGTTATCACGAACTAACTCTTCGAACTCAGCTTGAACTGCCTCTAACTCGGCATATGTACCATCCTCATGCCGATAATGACATGGGATCTGAGTGATGTACTCGATGATGAAACGAAGAGCTGCAACAACCTTTTCCTAAATCATGCTCATCTTAGCAAAAATCCTGTCATATGTCTCCACCCTGCAAAGATACAATTCTCTCCAAGTGAAGACCTTCTTTTGATCTCCATCTGCTTCAACGGCATCATAGATTCCTGCAAGCTGTGATATCAGAATCAAGTCCTTCGGCTTCGCTCGGCCATGAAAATCTCGAGCTCCTGAATTCTCTGGCGAAGACTATGTGCGTCAACCCTCAACTGATATAGCTCTGTGAGGAGGTGTCGACCAGCAATGATAAAGTCTTCAATCCAGGTATCCAATATCTTTCCTCGATTAACCAAGTGTTGAATCCTCTATTGTTCTGCGGCGATCTCTCGAAGTTGTGGGAGTAAAGGTGCTTGCCCCTCGTTGCCATGAAGCAAATCCGAGATGTACCAGCGAAGTTGTCTGATCTCAGCCTTGAGAACTGCCTTATCCTCACCATCCTTCATGACGCGTTCCTCTAGATTACTCGCGACGACTCTGAATAGATTCACGTCGGTGTGTTGAGTATTCTTACCCAGATTAGTTTTGAAGAAGGTAAAATCACCAACATCAACTTCATCCAAGTATTTGCCTTCTGGAGGAGTAGCAACCTCTATGACGATCTCTGCCTCAAGATTCTTCTCAATGTTAATCTGCTTTCTGGCCCTCTTATTCAACCTGTTCTGATAGGGTTCACCGAACTCAGATAAATCAAGATTATATGAAGGCATATGCCTCTCCCTCTCCAATGACTTCTCGAGCCAAGATGAATAAGGAATACTGTCCTCTTGAGGTGGAGCCGTTTCTACTGTATCAGCCGTTGGCGGATCCACTGGTATGAAGGTCTCATGTATCGAAGTTTCAAGCTCCGAATCAATATCTATGGGAGACGAGTGTGGTGAAAAAGGTGAACCTGGAGATGACAAACCGACCTCGGCCTGAATTACTGGCTCCGATGAAATAACTGGCTCTGGAAGTACTGTCTCTATAACTGGAAATGCTTGCTCTTGAGGTCTTGTCTCTACAACTGAAAGTGTTGGCTCCTTCTCAACCTGTTTCCTTTTGGTGATGCTTTTCCCTTTTGAATTAACCCCCATCTTAACCCCTTCAGGCGGCCTCATAGTAACCTTGACTCGAGGTTTAGCCCTAGAAGTAGAAGGTAAAGAAGAAACTACCAATGTTGGCGGCTCTGTAACTAGGATCACCCTTCGCTTCCGCTTGCTCTCTAGGAAGTACATGGTGGTTTTGATAACAGACCTGGATAAGTCTTTCACTGAAGTGTTCAATGGAACATACCAATCAGGTTGGCGAAGTGGCTGGCGAGCAACTTGGTCTCTAATGAATGAATGAAGAAGTATCTCGCCATCATCAACAGACAAACCTTCCACATCCTCTGACAAGAAATCAGCAATCTATGGAACAATAAGCCTACAATAATGACGACGGCACACCTCAAATTCATCCTCACAATTGACCCAAAAGTCCTCAAGCACTACTGAATGTGAAACATTTCGCTCCAACCTTGCTGAATAATGACCCAACGGATCATAGGCACGCTTCTGAGGAAAACACCCAAGCTGAAGTTTCTCTAACTCGTGTGCCATTAACTTGCAATCAGCAGCTGTTTTGCATTTGTATATACCTAACTCAAACGGAAAGGTGAAAGCTGGCTTATGTCGATTGCGAAGAAAAGTGTTAACCTCACGTGCCTGTCTCATGAACTCCATGAAAAGAACCTTATCCGATGGGTACCTCGGTAGCATCAAAGTCTCTCCTGTATATCCATATACACGAATATATGTGAAAGTAGGGAATTGGATGAACCAATCTGCCCAACTCTCCATTGCTGATTGTGCCTCTGTAGAAATTCTCACATGCATCTCGTTATTTAAATTTCTGACTGTCCTCATAAGAAAGTGGTCATTCACTGCTGTAAAGTCCTGTTCAGCTTTCGAAAACTCCAACTGAGGGTAGTATTCGTGCACTCGCTGAACACCCAGAACTCCATCGGTCTTCAATAATTTAAAGCTGCCTTGAAATGCAACTAAGTAAACCAGAAAAGTCACCATATGGAATTCGTGAATCTTTAGGAACTCTGTAATCTGCTGGTGAAGACACTCGCTAATAAACATGGCCCAGTCAAATGTTTCCTTCTTATCAATAACTCGTGAGATGAGGTAGAACATCCATGTTCGGAAAACGCTTGCGTCTTCAGAACCTGCTAACCGGTTAAGGAAAGTTATCAAAATAGCAATCTCATCCTTGAAATCCCCACGTGCAATCTTCCTTGGCATGTTGGTTTTCTGAACCTTCAACCATCGTTGAGCTACTTTCTTTTGTGATCTATCCTTGCCATCTTCCCATATTTTGTCACAATCTGAAATGGATACAGCGAAATGATCCAAACGTGGAGGAATAGAAAAACATTTTTCTACATCCCTCGGCTTAAGGCTACAAATAATCCTTCCATCTGTCGATCTGATTTGTCTGGTAGACGAGCCATAATGCTTGACACAAGCAAGTACGAACTCGAGATCAAAGACTGAGATAGGAATGGATGCCGCTGCAAGTATCCCTGAACGTTCAAGATTTCTGATTGTAGTACTGCTGATACCCTCCAATGAGTTCAGATTGACGATGGGAAAAACATGACTTAAGTCGGTATCAGTAGTTTTCATAAAGTTATGAAGAAAGACCTGTTTGGCCTTATAATCTATGGGATTATACTGCATTCTGAAAAACTAGACTTTTGACTATAAAGTCGGGTATGTTTGGACAACTTTGGAAAAACTAGAAAAGCTCGGGGATAGGCTAAAAATAGCAAGGGGAAGTGAATTTTTTCAAACAAATTCTAAGATATGGGTTTTGTGTAAAATCCAGTGTTCCACGGGGACGCGTTTCCCCCCTTTTTTTGCAAGTTTCCGAAACGGGGACGTTTCGGGGATGGGGAAACGGGTACTTGGCGTTTCCCGCCGTCCCGCCACCGCCACCGGTACTCCGCCGGAGACAGGGAAACGTCTCCACGTTTCCCAGGAGACATGGAGACGTGGAGACGTCTCCAAGTTTCCTTGGGAGACGTCTCCAAGTCTCCAAGTTTCCTGACGAAACGCCTAGACGTTTCTCGGGAGACGGGGAGACGCCTGGCCGTTTCCTATCGAGCCCACGTCCATGGGGGTGTAAAACATGAAAAATAATTATAAAATCAAAATTTTAAGTGCTTTATGGTTACCCTAATTTGGCGTGGGTCCCACCCCTTCCTCCAAAACAACACAAAACAATGTTCCTTTATCATTTCAGTCACATTTTAATTGACTGATTTTTTTTGCAGCCAGCTGAAGAGGAGAAAAAACAATTCAAAAACTTGAAGAATTCTGATTGAAGGAGTGAAAAGAGTGATTGCAAGTGTTATAGGAGTGAGGAGGAGCAAGAAAAAGAGGAGGAAGAGGATTCTATTGCATTTTGAAGAGATTTATCAAGCACAAGGTAGGGTTTTTGAAGTTTTTTTTCAGATTTCTTGTTGTTTTTGTTTTATTTTATGAGTTTAAACTTGTTTTTTTTTTCTTATTCATTTCAAAGACTCAAAACCAGATTTGATGTTGAATCTTGAGGGCAAAATGATGAAGATGATTGAATCATTCATCATTTTGCCCTCAAGATTCAACATCAAGTTTTTTATTTTAAAAATTTAATACTAAACTTGTTTTTAAAAAGAAAAAATTCTTATTCATCTCAAAATCAGATTTGATGTTGAATCTTGAGGGCAAAATGATGAAGATGATTCAATCATTCATCATTTTGCCCTCAAGATTCAACATCAAATCTGATTTTGAAATGAATAAGAATTTATTTTTTTTAAAAACAAGTTTAGTATTAAATTTTTAAAATAAAAAACTTGATGTTGAATCTTGAGGGCAAAATGATGAATGATTCATTCATCTTCATCATTTCGCCCTCAAGATTCAACATCAAATTTTATAAAATATAAATTGTAAATTTTGTTAAATTTGTTTTCAAAATTAAAATTTTAAATTTGTATTTCAATTTGTTAAACTAGGCTGATTTTATTTTAATTTTGTGAAATGCAGTCACTTTCACAATGAGCAATAACATGAGTGGTGATGACATGGAAATCCATTCCCATAGTGAACATGATTCAGATTTTGAACCTGAGAATGAGGGGGATGACCATGGGGTTGATCCTGCAGCCCATTCTAGTTCCATGGCGAGTGCACCAGCTAGTACAGGTTGCCCTTCAGAGTTGTTGGCAGAGTATGCTAGGGGTCCTTTTGATCCTAAGTCTCCTCTCAAACAGTTTGCTTCAAGAATACAAGGCACATCACGTGCAGGTGGGGGAACAAGGAAGTGGAAGTGCCACATTTGTCAGGCTGAATGGTTTGGTAGCATCACTAGAGTGAATGCACACTTTCTTTTTTGGACAGGAAAAGGTGTGGAGCCTTGTAATTTTCTGAAGGAAACTAAAAATATACATTATAGAATTGAGTTTAACAGGCTTTGGGGCGTTCCAGATGACACAAATATTACAGCCCCTACTACTTTGTCTGCTAGAGCAGCCCTTCAGCACATCCATGATCCGCCACATACTTCTCCTCATGCTTCACAGACGGGAGGAATGATGTTTGGATCTCCATCCTCTTCCACTACTAGTGCCGCTAGGGGGATAGCTGCAGGGAAACGCAAGTTGCAGACATCGCAGAGTAACCCCATTGCTGATATGTTTAATGTGCACCTGAGAGATGAGATAGATGAATCCATTGGCAAGTTCTTTTTTGCCAATGGCATTCCATTTCATGTTACACGGTCTCCTTATTATAGGGAGATGATGGCTATGGTGGCGAAGGGTGGAACATCATATATGCCACCAGGTGAGACGAAAATGAGGACTTCGATCTTGGATAAGTGCTATTCCAAGATCAATATTTTGATGGAGAAGATGAAGGCATGTTGGGTGGCATCTGGGTGCAGCATAGTTATGGATGGGTGGACGAATATTAGCCATCGTCCACTCATCAACATCATGGTCACATGTGCAGAGGGTCCATACTTCCTTAGAGCAGTTGATTGTACAGGGCATCGCAAAGATGCTGATTTTCAGTTTCAGGTCCTCAGGGAGGCTATTGAGGAGGTTGGGCCACAAAATGTGGTCCAAGTAGTCACAGATGCAGCCCATGTGTGTAGAGCAGCAGGGAAACTCATTGAGGCAGCCTATAGGCATATTTGGTGGACCCCATGTTGTGTGCATGCCATGAACAATGCACTCAAGGACATGGGTAAGATTGATTGGATTAGAGGAGTGGTCACCGATGCGAGAGATGTGCAGATGTTTATCTGCAACCACCACACTTCACATGCACTCTTCAGGACCTTCGCAAAGAAGGAGTTCTTGAAACCGGTGGAGACCCGATATGCATCATATTTCATTCTCTTGGAGAGAATGATTGAGTTGCAAGAGGCATTGCAACTCATGGTTATGACTAATGATTGGAATAGGTGGGCCGAGGCCAAGACAACGCAGGGGAGAAGGGTGAAGGAGATAGTGAAGAGTGATGTGTTTTGGACTGATGCGAAATACATTGTCTCCATCATTTCTCCAGTATTCCAGGTTATTAGATATGGGGATGGGGATGCACCTAACCTTGGAGAGGTGTATGAGTGCATCGACTCTATGCTTGACCAGATGAGGGCTGCTGTGCGCGTGAAGGACCCCTCTCTAGCATTCTACAATGAGCACATCCGGCCAATCATTCAGCGCAGATGGGACAAGTTGAACACTCCTTTGCATATGGCTGCCTTTGCCTTGAATCCTAAGTGGTACAAGGTTAGATCGGGTAGAGTGACACCACTTCGGGATGATGAGGTGAAGGCGGGTTTCTTTAGGTGCATAGAGAAGATGTATGATTCTAGAGATACCGGCACAATTCGCACTGAGTGGACCAAATTTGCCACTCTTAGAGGCTATTCAGATGCGGCAAAGATGGATATAGAAACTATGGCACAGGAGGACCCACTTTTGTGGTGGAATTGTCATGGTACAAAATCTTTGACCACCACTCTAGCTATCCGTCTGCTATCCCAGGTTTCCAGTTCTTCAGCTGCTGAGAGGAACTGGTCTACATATAGCTTCATCCACTCTCTTAAGAGGAATAGACTTACCTCTAAGAGAGCAGAGAAGCTTGTGGCTGTACACAGTGCTTTGCGTCTCATAGACCGCAAGACACTTGGGTACAAGGAGAGTCCAGCGGCACGATGGGATGTGGAGCCAGAGGAGCCTTCACAGATTGATGAGGATGATCCTACCACTTCAGATGCAGGGTTGGTTGGTGTGAGCTTGAGGGATCTTGACCTTGTGGAGTCCAGCAGTTCGAGTGATGAGGAGTTTGCACTTGCAGATGATTAGAGGCCTCCCTTCACTACATTTTGAGTTTTGACATTTTGGCATTTTGTCTTTTGTAATGCTACTCATTGTAATGATGAATCATGTAATCATCTTTATAGACTTTGTGATATGAATTATAATAGAAATCTCCAATTTGACAATTTCATTTGCCAAAATTTTATTTAGCAATTAGCATTCAAGAAATCATCGTATTTAGATTTAGTAATTCAAATTTTAGTATTTACTATGTTATAATTTTACTAATTTGATAATTTCCTATAGTTTCATTTGAAATGTAATTCTTACACTGTTATACTGTTATACATCTTTTCAAAACTAGTTTTTCAAGTACTATAAGTATATGTATAACTATATCAGGACCACCACCCCGCCACCCCCCCACCGCCGTCCCCAAACTTAGGCCCTTTGTCCCCCCGTCCCGGAAACCCGTCCCGCACGTTTCCCCGTCCCCCGTCCCCAACGCCCATGGAACACTGGCAAAATCAAACTCTAATACAACCCAGAATGTTAGAATTGCGAAAAAATGGGATTTAGGCTTGCATGCAAAAGGTTTTTAGTTGAGATTTGAACTGGCAGTTAGGGGTACTGGGGGGCAATTTTTCCCGCGAAAATCTGGAACATGGGTTTTGTGTAGAAATGAATCCTAAAACCACCCAGATCAACAGATTTGCGAAAAAATGTGATTTAGGCCCACATGCAATGAGAATTCTGGAAAAAAGCACAGTGCTTCTAGAAAAGAGGCAGCGAGGCAATTTTCGCAAAATAATCTAAGACATGGGTATTGTTGTTGATGCTGAAATACTCAAACCCAGATGATGCTTTTCTGAAAAATCTGTTGTTTTCTTTGACATGCGAAGAAAACCTAAGACGAGAATAGAGGAAAATAAAACAGAAGAATAGAAGTTTTATTTGTTTGTTTTCTCTCTTCTTCTGTAAAAATTCGCCTATGCTTGAAGTAGAACTGATAACACCTGCATGCAAATGGAAAACGAAGTCTAAAATAATCTTCCCTTGAACAATCTGAATCTGTAGCTACGAAGAACGCTGAAATCTGACACCTGTAGCACCTGCAGATCAATTTTATGCTCAAGAAAAGATGTTTCTTGTCAACTCTGATGAAGAATAATAGACGTCATTAGCAAAATATATAGAAAAATATCTTCTAAGGCGTGTGAAATGCATGCCAAGCATTGGAAATGGCGCTTGAAGTACAACTGGTGCTTCAAAACTCACGCATGGCCTATATTTTGCTTCAAACTCAGTTAACTGGATGTAGAACCAACCCAAGTTAGGGCGCCACCTTGAAGATTCAGTTAACTAGTGCATGCAAACTAAGTTTAGCCAGTTATGACTAAAAATAGGTTCAATAGAAGTCGACCTGAAAAAGAGTTTAACTGAAGATCCAAATTTAGTAAATTGAAAACTCTTCCCATGCACACTTCTATTTTTGAATTTTGAAAAGTCAACCTTTGACTTTAGGCGTCCTTCCATACTTAGACATTTTTCTGAAAATTTGAATCCAGAAACCTCAAATGAAGCTCACGTTCGATCACTGATTCTGATTGACTGCCGTGTCAGATCAACTGGCTGACAGTTCCATTGAAGAGCAGGACCAAATCTGACAAGAAGATTCCTTGAGGTGATAATCCAAAATTCACAAATTTGAGGCTTCAAAAAGATGGGCGCCCCTGGCCTCCAGGGGCGCTTTTGACCTCAGTGTTAGAATATTTTCAGGCATTTTCATCATTTTTATTGATAACTTGACTATATTTCACTTGACGTTTCCCGGTATTTGACAAAACTTCAGAACATGCTGACTGGCTCACCGCGAAGCAGACTGAGTTCTCAGCAAAGGCTCCTGGAGAGCACTTCATATAAAAAAATCTTTTAACCTTCCTAAATCATGGGCGCCCTTGGCCTCCAGGGGCGCTTTTCCCAACCATGTCAACCATTACTGTAACTGACCAAGAATTACTAAACTTTCGGCTGCAAATTGCCAAGACATCTTCTGACCCGACTGAGACAGGGAACGGAAAGCTGGAACTGACACGAACGAGATGAGTATCTGAAATCATCAAACAGATTTCATTAAAGGTCTTAAAACCTTGGGCGCCCCTGGAGGCCAGGGGCGCTTTTGTCCTTTCTGAACAATCTCTGATCCAGTCTGAAACCTCAAATTTGACCACTGATGACGGCAACTCGGCAACTCAGATTCACCTGTTGACAGATGCATCGCGGAGCTGGACCAAAAATGGAAACAAACTTCCTGGGTGTCACTTGATCAAAAGACTTCATCTGAATCTTCAAAAAGATGGGCACCCCTGGTTTTTCTCTTCAAAGTTATCTACTTTGCATCTCCCTCGTTCTGTATTGAATTTTCGTTTTCAGGCGTTTTACTCCTCCGTCGGACTGGATGGCTAGCTCGTTGCGAAGCTATCAGGAAACTGGAGAAGTCATCTTGGTAGAAAATCTCACAAAAAGTTGAATACAACTTCCATAATGATGGGCGCCCCTAGCTGAGAGGCACTTTTTCAATCCAGACAGCCAATTTTATAGTTTTTTGCCTCGTTGAAAATCTCCTCCGTCAAAAGGCATAATTTTCAACATCTTTCATTGTAGAGAGTTCCTCTTTGAGTTTCAGGCTTAGATATTAACACCTAGTACTGGCCAACTGCCATTAATGACCTCAGAGGTCCTAACTTTTCTCCTGAAAAAGTTATAACTACCCACCAGCCTTAAACTGACTTTTAATTGAAATTGACTTCACCACTGTGATCGTGATGTGAAATAAGCCAATCAAAATTAATTTCAGCCAATTCTGACAAGTTCCTATTTTTTTAGGGTTTTGAGCTAAAAATAGATTTCAGAAACCCTAATTTTCAAAATTTTCAAATTTTGCCAGTATCTTACTAGCATCACACTGACTAAAAGCCCATACTTTATTTGCCCAAAAATTGAGTTTTGACCCCATTTTTACAAGGTTTAGACCATTTTAAGCAAAATGCCTTAATGAAGCAAAAATTTTGGTTTGGGTACAACACTATGGCTACTAGACTCAAGATGGGAGGAAAATTTGGAAGATCAAAAATCACAACCATGATGAAATGAACAAATTCGTGAGGCTAAGAGAGAAAGTTAATAGATACCAAAATGGCTTCAGAAGGGATGATCTTCTTGGGTTCTAGAAGGATCGTGGAGCCCTAATGCACTATATCATGCTAAAAAGAAGATTTACAAGGTTTTGTTCTTACTTATTTCCCATGTTGAATCACTTAAGACATGACATTAAAATAGAATTTCCATTTTGGATTTATAGTTCACTTGAGGAGTTGGTTGGTACGCTTTTAATGGGAAAAATGATTTTCCCTTCACTAGAGGCTTAAATACTATTTATACAAATTTCAGTTAGCTTGAACCCATTCTGCAAATTATGGTGATTTTAGGAGGTGAATCTGACTTTTAAGGGCCAGTTGAGCCTCCTTGGGAGCCGTACCACTTGTTGGAAGTGCATTGGGTATTATGCCAGCAAATATCAGTCTTGTTTGAGGTGGTTTGCATCTTGTTTGGGGATGCCTAGGCTTGCGCTTTCAATAGCAAGTAATTTGAGATCATTCCGAGGAGATTGGAGAGAGTTGTGACCATTTCTTGAGGGGCTGGTTGTGGTTTCATGTTCGCTATTTGGGCATATCAGACTGCTACACCAATTATATCTGTTAGTTTTAGGATCAGAAATTCAATAACCAGAAATGCAGCACATAAGACAATGAGCACAACAAGATACCCTAGGAAAACCCTCCAACTTGAGGGAGAAAAACCCAGCAAATATATCGCTATTATATTTATGTAATAGGAGCAGAAATCTGCTTACAACTCAGGCACAACACAATGCCGAATTTGATACAATGAATAATCGCATCTCTCCTAGATGCAAGAATACAAATGAATATGTTTCCTTGAAATCGATCTGCTGCTCAGGTGCGAACTTCTTCTGTGAATGCGAATTATGATGAATTAACTTCATGATCAACATGAATGAAAGGATCACATATATATACAAATATGTGGAGAGGTCGCACCCTTTCATGGTGCAAAGTCGGCCTTAGATAAAATTGCATCTCTTCAAGAGGTCGGCCTTCATCATAATTATTATCAATAATTAATATTTTATTTGTTCTCCAAGTGAAGCGCCTCTTCACTAATATCGACTTGAACAAATAAATTGCCGATAGGCTATATTGAATTTGTTCACACAAAGTTGTGGCTGGAAGGATAAGGCCCTACGCTGTTATAACATCAACACTCCCTCTCAACTAGCGAGGAATACTTCCAGCTAACCAATGACATCCACAATGGCTACACCCAATTGTGAAAGAAGCTTATCATGGATTCACTCAATCATGATATCAACCATCATGGCTACTCCCATGTATGGTAAAGCATATGTGTACAAGTGCCCATCACGGACTCACTCAACGTGATGTCGTCATCTCATCATGACGTTCACCATGGCTACACCTGGAAGGTGAATAAACACAAATACAAGAAAATCATCACGGACTCTCTCTCGTGATGTTGTCATGGAGTCACACACATGACATCCACCATGGCTACTCCCAGAGGGTGGAAACAAGGGTTTTCACCTCAAATTTCTCTCTTACAAAGAAAGATGCATTAACAAGGGCTTGCATCTCAAATCTCTCTCACAGAGATAAATGCATTAAAGCAAATCACAAAAGATCACTGAAGTTGAGTCTCCCTCTCAGCTAGGGCTTCATTCTCCACAATTCCAAGCTTGTCTCGAAAGTACACAAACTTTACTCTGGAGAGGGGCTTGATGAGAATGTTGGTTGTCTGCTCATCAGTGCTAATGTATCTCAACTGGATTGCTTTCCTCAATACCATATCTCTGATATAGTGGTATTTGATCTCAACATGTTTGGTTCTGTCATGAAACACTGGATTGACAGAAAGCTTCACACAGCTTTGATTATCACAATGAATGACGGTCAGCTCCAATGATTGTCCAAACAATCTTGCAAGGAGCTTTCAAAGCCACACTGCTTCTCAAGCTGCCACACACGCTGCAATGTACTCGGCCTTTGCAGTGCTCGGTGCCACTGAAGACTGCTTCCTGCTACACCAAGAGATCATTGCAGACCCCAAACTAAAACAACATCCAGAGGTGCTCTTCAGTGGGTATGCACAGGGTGCGCGCCCAGCCCTATGGGTTCGCCCGGGTGCGCACACCCGCGCACCCAGGCGAACCCACAATGCTGAGCGCGCACCCTGTGCGCACCCAACACGAACCCAGGCTTTGTTAACATTATTTTTTGCGGTTTGTGTTTCTTAGGCTTGGTTTTGTCTAGGTACAATGTCCCAAACATCGTTCTTGAGGATAGATTGATATTCTTCAGCCATAGCACCTTTCCATACTTGCTGACTTGAAACTTCCTCAACACTGGAAGGCTCAAATTCAATCATTTGACTCATCAATGCAACATAGCTTGAAAACTTTTGAGGTCTTTTGCTTTCTCTGAATGTTCCTCTAGGGGATGCAAACTTTTCTGCCTCCTGCATTGTTTGCCTAGCCCATAGAGGTCTCTTTCTACCAATAACAATGTTGGTAGGCCCATCAATAGGTTCCAAAGGCTCAACTGGATCATCATCTTCTTTTGGATCAGTAGCCTCCCTCTAAATCTCAGGAGTATGGTCAATTTTCATATCCTAAGAAGACTCTTGGTCTTCATTGTCTATCTCCATGTGAGAGCCTTTAGATCTCTTGAATGCAACATCTTCTTCAAATGTAACATCCCTGCTGATCTTTATTAGTTCCTGACCTGGAATGTAAATCCTGTAGGCTTTTCAAGACTCACTGTAGCCCACAAATATTCCCTTCTTGCCAGATGGTTCCAACTTTGTCCTTTTATCTTTAGGTACATGAACATACACAGGACAACCAAATATTCTCAAATGGCTGACTTCAGGCTTCACACCTGTAAAAGCTTCTTCAAGAGTCATGTTCTCCAAGATGCAATGAGGGCTCTAATTCAAAACATACACAGCTGTCCTATAAGCTTCGGCCCAAAGAAAGATTTGCAGATCCTGGTCATGAATCATGGCCTTAGCTGCTTCTACAATAGATTTGTTCTTCCTTTTTGCAACACCGTTTTGTTGAGGATTGTAGGGAACACAAAACTCTCTCTTAATTCCTGCTTCAACACAAAAGTTGCGAAAGCTTCCAGAGATGTATTCTCCTCCGTTGTCAAATCTCAGAACTTTGATCCTCTTCCCGGACAAGTTCTCTACTTGAGCTTTAAATTCCTTGAATCTCTCAAGTACTTCCTCAGATTCTTTAGTCTTTAAGAAATAAATCCAAGTCTTTCTAGAGTAGTCATCAATGAAAATTACATAATACAAGAAACTACTCAAAGAAGCAACAGACATTGGACCACACAAATCAGAATGAATAAGATCTAGAATGCATTTAGATCTACTTTCACTACTATGAAAGGGTATTTTAGTATTCTTACCCAATGCGCATCCTCGGCAAGTACCTTCATGCTCCTAGCTGAGTTTAGGAATGTCGATGACCATCTTCTCCATGGTTGGAAGCGCTCGAAAGTGAATGTGAGCAAGTCTTCTATGCCAAAGCTCACACAAACTTGAGGCATCATGCAACAAAGCTTGAGAGGATGAGTGGAGAGTCTGTAGAGACATTCTTGCCGAACACCAATCACTTGGGCTGACTTAATGCTAGAGTTCTTTGGCCATGCAAGAACTTTACCTTCGAAGAATGCAACCTGATATCCCTTGTCCTCCAAGGCTGAAATAGAGACAAGATTCCACTTGATGCCTGGTACAAATAGTACATCACTCAACTGCAAGGAGATGCCGGAATCTAAGTGAATAGTGGAGGTCCCAACACCTTTCACAGAATAACATGCATCATCTCCAATTATGACTTGAACACTAGTATCTCTCATCACCAAATCTAAAAGATGTTCTCTAAACCCAGTAGTGTGACGAGAGGCACCACTATCAATCAACCAAGTGTTGCTATCTGATGGAACATTGCTTGATAAGGCAGAATAGAATATAAATTCCCTTGAATCCTTATGAGGAGAGATCTCACCCACATCCGCAATTGAAGCATGCTATTTTGGTCTAGTTGGGCAATCCTTTGCATAGTGACCAAACTTGTCACATCCGAAGCACTGTAGGTGGGAGAGATCCTTCTTCTTCTTAAATGCAGGAGCACCATCTAATCTCCTATCTTTGTTCCTCTTGAAGTAGCCTTTCTTTCCTTCTCTTCCTTTCTTCTTTGAAGATTGAGCGGTAAGTACATGAATCTCCTCATTGGTAGAACTTTGCCCGTTGCCTCTTGCTGCTAATCTCGATTCCTCTTGAATGCAATCTGCCCTAAAGCGATCAAACTTAGGTAGCTTTGATCTCGCACTGATGTCTTGGATATGTGGCTCCCAAGATTTAGGTAGACCATTAAGAGCCAACATTGCCAAATCCTTATCATCAACCATATGCCCGATGGTAGAGAGTTGATCTCTCAATTCAGTGATCTTCATGAAGGACATGACAGAATCTCCTTTTGCCATCTTGACATGATGAAGTTGTTGCTTCAAGGCAAGAGCTCTGCTTGTGTTATTGAACTCATACATTTCCTCCAAGGTTTTGAACATTTCTCTCGTTGTCTTCAACTTGGAGATAATTGGCACAAGGTGGTCCTTCACTCAATCAACCAGAATCTTTTTCACCTTGGTGCAATTCTTCTTCCATTGAGCTTTCTCATTCTCATCGGATGGTTCAGGAACTTCATCCTCCACGAACTCAGCAATCTCATTTTCTTCCAATGCAAGCATCATTCTAAACTTCCAAGAGGTGAAGTTGGAAGCACCTTCAAGCCTATCTTCGATCTTGAGCCCGTTCACCATTTTCAAGGATAAGATAGATGCAAGAAGATGAGAACAAGACTGGATGTATGCACTGCTTATATAAATCTGATCATGATTTCCTTTTAAACCTACTCTGATACCATGTTAGTTTTAGGATCAGAAATTCAATAACCAGAAATGCAGCACATAAGACAATGAACACAACAAGATACCCTGGGAAAACCCTCCAACTTGAGGGAGAAAAACCCAGCAAATATATCGCTATTATATTTATGTAATAGGAGCAGAAATTTGCTTACAACTCAGGCACAACACAATGAATAATCACATCTCTCCTAGATGCAAGAATACAAATGAATATGTTTCCTTGAAATCGATCTGCTGTTACAAAATGACGATCTGCTGCTGAGGTGCGAACTTCTTCTGTGAATGCGAATTATGATGAATTAACTTGATGATCAACATGAATGAAAGGATCAGATATATATACAAATATGTGGAGAGGTCACACCCTTTCATGGTGCAAAGTCGGCCTTAGATAAAATCGCGTCTCTTCAAGAGGTCGGCCTTCATCATAATTATTATCAATAATTATAATTGTATTTGTTCTCCAAGTGAAGCGCCTCTTCACTAATATCAACTTGAACAAATTAAATAGCTGATAGGCTATATTGAATTTGTTCACACAAAGTCGTGGCTGGAAGGATAAGGCCCGACGCTATTATAACATCAACAATATCAGGCCTGATATACTCTAGTCCTTTCATGTTTTATGATGCCTAATCCATCATATGTTGCAAGGATAACTTATTGTTCCATTGGGCATTCACATTGATATGTTATTCTCATGCTTTTATGTACTAGATCTCTCATTGTAACGTTGATATGGTAGCACCAATCAGCTATCTACTTTCAGTTATTTTGTACTTCACTCCCGCTAAATAAGTGGTCGAGTTTTCTTTCATTTCTTGTTGCCCACTGAAAAGTGGAAGTGGTTGGCTATGCTGCCAAATACTTACTTTGTTTTACTTTCTTGTAGCCCGTTGAAAAGTGGAAGTAACTAGCTTTGCCGCCAAGTAGTTTACTTTCTCTATTGTCTGGCTTGCCGCCTATAGCTTACTTGTTACTTCCAGCATTGATATTACAATCAAATCCCCTTACACCGTATGCTCTCACCTTGCCACTCCGGGATTTGGGTGATCAGAAAGTGAAGGGTTGTTTTCCAATTTGCTTATCTTTACATTGGGCTAATGTTAACGAGTGCAAGTTGTATGAAGTTTTGGAAAAAATAAGGGTGGGATTTTACAAATGTTACCTAGACGTGAAATTGTTGATAAGTGATGTCACACCACAAGTTGCCACAAATGTTGATTGATGGATGCCTTGATTGCTTGATAGACCTGCAAAAGTTTAGTTCACAAAACATAATAGATTGTTGCAACTAGCATGTAGGGAATAACTCAATACATCTTCATAATTTGACATCATTGATCATAATAGCTCCTTGCACACAAATTGCTTCATTCATCTTGATGTCTTGCAATCTTGAACTTCATTGATGAAAGTGTAGTAATAATGCTACTAATTCTGTGCTTGAATTGCCTTGACTGATTTTAGGATCTTCAATTTGCTAATTCTCTACCTCTCATTAGAATTAAAATTATAAAAATGACTTGTATTTATATGTAATTCTTCTAATTTCCCAAAAATCAAATACCAATAGCAAACAACTAAAATTGGATTTTCAAATAATAAAATGCCGACAGCGACATATACAAAATGGTGCCAAAAAGGGTTGGACAAGGGCATGGCGTGTCCTAGTCCAGAGACCCATCCTTTTTGGGGTTTTAAACATCGGGTACAAATATTAAATGCCTATTTTTATTTCCATTGTTTTATTTTCCAAAGATATTTATAAAACAAGTAATTAAATGCATAATTAGGTCCAAGCACATAAGGGGGAGCTAAACCTAGTGTGAAATTGTCAAGGGTGACAAATTTCAACACTATACAAATGTATATCATCTTTCGTGTCTTGGAATTCCAAAGCTTATATCCTTGCACATTGTCACCATAATCAACGAAGATACACTTCTCAACTTTTAAGTCTAATTCAAACTTTCTCCTTTGGAGTATGCACATATGCATCATAACCAAAAACTCTAAGATCTAAAAAGAGGGCATATGCTTGTTCAAACCTTCTCAAGGGCTTTATAAACAAGAGTTCATGTAGGAGATATAACAAACAATAATGACTAATTCTGCCCTAAAATTTTGCTCTAATTTGACACCACTAGACATACTCTTAGCCCTTACATCAACATCTTGTTCATTATTTCCACAACAGAATTATTTCTTGTCAAGCAATTCCATCATCCTTATAATAATTTTCAAACTCTGTAAAGAAAATTCTCCACCATTTTTTGTTCTCAACACCTTGATCTTTGTCTCCTTTTAATTCTCAACAAGAGCTTTGAACTATCTAAGTTTCTTGAAGACCTTGGATTTTTGTCTAAGAAAAAACACCAATGATTTTTTTAGAGAAATCATCAATAAACGAAACATGGTTTAGAGATTTTCCTAATGAAGGTACATTAATGCATCCAAAAATATCACTATGAATCAAATGTAAAATCTCATTAAATCTTAAATAAATTTTAACATAATTTTGCTTAGCATATATACAATGTTCACAAAAATCAAAATCCAAAGAACAATCAATTAGCCCCTCAGTCATCCCCTTAGATTTCAAGGCTCGTAGACCATTTTCACTCATGTGGGTCATTCTTTAATGCCACAAACTCAAAGGTGTCGTCACGACAACTTCAAAGGATACAATTTCTTGTATTTTAGAAGGTATTATTACAGCAATACCTTGAATTTTCCTTCCAAAAACTTGCCTTGGAGAAGATATCTTCTTGCCCTCCTCCTCCTTTGAGGTGTCACTCTAATGATAGCTTACCTTCCTAGAAATTTGTGCTTTGCCACCTTGAACTAGAGAATGATCACTCCTACCCTATCATTGTACATTCCCTGAGCTATTACCTGGATGAAAGCTTGAGGGACTCTTGGGGCTCCAAATCTCCTCTTGGCTTCCAAGGTATTGCCTAGGAAATAATTCGAGGCTTCCTCTTGGGCAGCCAAAAAAGGTGTCTTATAGAAGTGTAATGACCAAACCCAAATTTATTTTTTTCTGATTTTAAAAAACTCCACTACTGCTGATATGATTTTCTGAGTGTGTATTACCTTTGTTTGTTCTCATGTATTTGTCATAGTTTCATCATGCAATATTAGATAACAAGACTGTGTAACATGAAGCTTGCTGACAGTGAGGGTTTTCAGAGTTTGTTTGGGATGTTTTTGCATGGAATTTTAATACGCCATATATCATTTGTCATGCCAATAGATAGGAAATAAATTGCAGAGATAAAACCTTATGAAAAACTACTAGAGACACCCAACTGTTTCAGATTAAAATGCTCAGATTATAAAGTCTGAAATTTACAGTCTTCACATACATTACAAAGCACAGAATAACAATGTTCAGACCTGATTTCAAGCTCCTAGCAGCTGATATGTGAAAACCTTCCAGCACGCCTTCACCAAGAATGAGTACCCTCCAACTCCAAGTCAAAACCATTAACTCCACTCAACCAGCAACAGGAAAATAAACAGCTTGCAGCACCCAGAATAGACGACCGGCAGAAATATTACCACTCAGAAGAATGGCGCTTGAAGTACAGGGTCGACTTGACTCATTAAATTCAAATCAGCTCCAAAAATTATAAACTAGTACTTGCTGTGAGCGCCCTGAAGAGAGGAATCAGATGATTCAATACCCATTTTGATTGACTTCTCCATTTAAGAAAAATGAGCCAAAAAGAAAGTTCTGGTCCAAAGCTGAGAGTGCCCAGAAATCATGAAAATCATCTCCAAAATGTGTCCTAACTCTCTCTAATCAATGCAGTACCTCCACACGCTAAAATAAAACTCAAACCCCGCATCAAAAATGATCAAAATCTTCATCTCAAAATCTGTAATCTGCAACTTTGAAGCTCAAATGGTGACCCCTGTATGAAATCACCCCTTCACCAGCCTGAGCAGGTCTTTCACTGCCAAAACCAGTCTTCGAATCTGACGGTTTTCGTCCTCAAACCTGTTCTTCAGACCTCCTGGTACAATACCAGCAGCATCTCCCTTTGTCGACAAACTCATCCATGAAAAATAATCCTCCAAAATGAACTTTATGAGAAACTTCAAATTAGGGCGAACCTCAACCCTAAAACCAACGCCTTTTTCACTTTGCTCTTTGTTTTAATTTTTATTTAAATTCCTCCTTCATCACTTAGGCCCCCAAGATAAAAGTGGCTTTTAAAATTATATAACTTAAAGTCTTATTTTTCAACATTAGCTTTATTAAAAATTAACTCCATTCTCACCTTAGGCATACCCCAATAAAGTGCATTATAAATTACCTTTGAAGCTCTTGAAAAATGACTTTAAGTCATTGCACTAGGCATCATGGTACAAACATGTCCCCTTATGACCCCTCAACATTAAAATATAAAGGTACTTTATTAAAGCTCACTTTTCGAAACATTATTCAAATATTTTAATGATTCAACCTTAGTAACTTTGTATCGACTGAATATGTGTTGCTAAGACCATCCCGACCAGGTCTGACTAACCCCAATTGACTTACTATTTTTAGAAAGTCCTAAAAATAGTAAATAGCACCCTAAAACTTGAGCCAGAGAGAAACAGAGGCGCTCGAAAAGGCTAACCGAGGACTGAAGCGCAGTACCAGACCCCCTACTAAAAATAGCACTTACTAAAAATAGTAAGTGTATCATAATCAACCCAAACTGAAAGTGGACATCGTAAATGGGGACATTACAAGAAGGCCATAACTTTTTCATAGGACTTGAAATAGAGTACCTTTTTTTAAAATTGCATAAAGTTAGACACATCCAAATATGCAACCTCATTTAGCTTCCCAAGGTGTCACCTAGGTGATAGTTTATCTTCCTTGTCCACTTTTATCTAGGGCATTTTATGAGTACCAACACTCCTTGTCCTTCAAGGTATTTGCTTGCCCAATAGCTTGGGTCACTTCTCAAGCAACCTTTTGAGGTCCTTCAAAAACACTGACTTATCTCATTGTCTAAGGTATCACCTAGGAGAGACTTTAAGGCCTTAACGAGACACAAATTTGACTCCTACCCTTCCAATGTATCTCCCAGGCAATACCTTGTAGTCTTGCATGACAACAACATGAGGTATCACTTGAGGAAGACCTCTCTAGCACTGACTTATCTCATTGTCTAAGGTATCGCCTAGTAGAGACTTTAAGGCCTTAACGAGACACAAATTTGACTCCTACCCTTCCAATGTATCTCCCAGGCAATACCTTGTAGTCTTGCATGACAACATGAGGTATCACTTGAGCAAGACCTCTCTAGCACTTTGCTTGCTTCTTCAAAGAAGTTGCCTAGGCAACAATTTGTGCAAACAACCAAGAGACAATAACTATACAAGGTCCTAGCATCAAGTTTGAATAAGGTTCCTAGACAAATCCCCCTTACCAAAATCAAACTTCCTCTCACCATCTTACAACTTTCATTATTTAAGATGGCATGCACTCACAAAACATTCATTTTCCTCACTTGAAATATCAGGCTTCTTGCCAAGCATGTAATGTGCAATACACCAAGCAAATTTTTCACTTTCCATCCAATAACACATGTTGAACTTTCTCACAGTCAATGATTCTTTGACACACTATCTCCCAATAAGACTTCACCCTCATTATACTTCTCATACATTGAAAACCCCTCCTTGTGAAAATTCATATCAAAAAAGCACCAAAATCAATAAGCCTTGCATCTTTGCATGCATGAGTTGCAGAAGATGTTGGAAACACATCTCTATATTCTTCATTAGAGGTTTTTGAATTTGAATCATCTTCAAACCTCTTTTTTGCCTTCTTTTATTTACAATTCTTTTTTTATGTGATCAAATATTCCACAATTCCGTCATCTAAACTTAAATTTTCCAAAAGACTTAAATCTTTCCTTGGACTTGGACATTCTCCTGTCTCTTTTACTATTCTTTCCCTTTTCCTTAGACCTGCCTCTAATGACCAAAGCATCCTTAATAGACTGAAAATAGTTTTCCACCTTCTCATACTTCAACTTGTAAGTGATAGAATTGATCGCCATAACAAGATTATCCCAAGAATCTGACACAGAACACAACAAAGTAATACACTAGTCTTTCTCATCCATTTTAACATCTACAAATACAAAATGTCTCATTACAATATTAAATGCATTCAAATGTTCAGCAACCAAATCACCATCTCCCATTCTCATAGAATACAACTTCTTCCAAAGAAAAGGTTTATTATCAAAAGACTTAGTATGATACAAAGTCCCTAAGTTAGCCCAAAGTTTATTTGTGGTGTCTTCACTTGATTCTTTCAAAAGCAAAAAATCAACAAGATGGTCAAACCAAGCTTCCTATCAACTTTTGTCCAGTCTTTTGCAAACATCCTAGAGGATTTTTGTACAACAATTGCAGCCCAAAGATTTTCATTGACCAACAGACCTTCCATTTTAAGCTTTCAAAGCTCAAAATTTTGTCCATTACACTTTTCAATCTCCATCCTCCAAGATGTAATTGCCATTAATTTGAACCTGCTGATTTTTCTACACAACTCGCATGACAAAAGTAAAATTTACTACCCAAAGGAAGTGTCCCCTCTTTTACAATAAACTTAACACAAGCTCTAGTACTGAATGTAAAGAACTTTTTACCATTCAATACAAAACAAGACATCAAACACAAAACCCCATGACCAAAATAAACTTCATGGACAATGGAGAAGTCCAGATCTTTAAATGACAATAAATCTAATGAAGATTAACCAATGGACAAAAAATACAAAAGAAACATTGATTCTTGAACTCCAAAATTTATCCAGGAAAAATCCTTTCGAGAAAACAACCCATCCAAAATTTAGTGCCACTAACCATATTCACTCAAGCCAAAGGTTACTAATACAATGATAATTTTGGCACCTTAAAGTCCTATGCCTAGACTTTTAAGTAGTCCCAGTGGCATTTCAACATCTCCCTACACAAAACCTTCTCACATACTTTTCCCAAATCCAACATTCAACATATAGATCTAGGAGCTTGAAGATGGAAATGTCCACTTGTCAACACCCAAGGTGAGGATCCAAGTTATGATTCTTCAACTTCCAAGAATCATTCCAACTTACATGTAACTCCTTTTTGTCATAGATTCTCTTACATATTTATTTGTAACTCCCTCCATCATGCTTTTAAATAGTAACTTCCATGTCATACCAAACATTCCAAGAGGCAAATTGTGCATCCAAGGGATCTCGTGGAATCCTCTAAAGGTAGAACCCCATTTAATGAGGGGTCAAAATTGCAACACCATAAATATTAAAGTATTAAATGGCTTGCAAGGTGTTCAACACACCTAATATAAATATCCCAACGGATTTGTGTAGGTGCCCCAAACAAGTAGGAGCATGTTTTTCCAAGGCCCAATGGTATCATGTCAAGACTTGATTGAGTCAAAGGGTCGGTGACTTTTTCCCACATTGCAAGAATTTGCCATCAATGTTCTTAACTATGAAGATTATTGCCACTAGCTCTATTTTGCAGATATATATGTGATTTGATTGGTACGAATTGTCAAGAGTTCCACAATCATTTCCATCCTTAAACAACAGTTGATTTGGGGGCTTATATGACTATTTGGAGAAATGTTTTTGACTTACAAAAAAGAAGAATAGACACAATGTGAAGTAGAACAATAGAGGAATGATGGTCCTTGTGGTTGGCAAGCAACCAAAGATGATAAAGGGGGATTACTAACAACATTCATTCAATGGAAATTTAATAAAGCTTGCATGTCAAATACACAACACCTGCTACTCATATGTAAGGTGACCTACAATATAGTCTTCTTATGAAAGAGATTTGGAGAACATTTTATTTCGTTCACCCTAATCTTTAAAGCAAAGAGCAATGTGAAATTTATAAATTTATTAAACAAAAACCTAAGTCATTTCAATTTGTGTATACTGATTTATGGACTGTAAGGTCAGAAGTAACATACATTGCAATCTTCAGCTTACATTTCTACATTTATTTTAGTGTCCACTCCCATAGTCCTGCTTTTTTACCACAAATATGCAAAAACTAGAGAAAAAGACTTAGGACCTCATCCCCAACTTATTCCTAAAGTTTGGGCCCTGATTCCATTACGACGCCAATGCCCTAAACGCTCATGTCTGTGTTCAAATTTTGGGTCTAGGCCCCAACGACCATTGTAACCCTAAAACTTATTATGTTTCCAACAACCCCTTTGCCCAAATTTGCCTACAAACCTGTTTTCTAGCTCATTTGTTAGTGTTCCTCTCGTGTGTGCTCTCACATGCTATCTCATTTTCTTTCTTCCTACTAAGTTTTCAAGAAGAAGCATCCATTGTTCGCAGGGCAGCAAATCAGTGGTTTGAAGATTGAAGGCCAAAACCATTGATCTCCCTCGGATTATTTCTCCCCTCTCCATCTCCTCTCAATAGTTTTTGTCATTGTTCCCATTAGCCATAGTTTTCTCCATTTCCTCTCATTTTCCTTGATGCCATAGCTCAAAACCCTTCTTCACGCCCATGTTGTTGTAATGTCCCCTCTTAATGTTTAATTGAAAAAGGGGTCAAAATAAATTAATGCTTTGTGCTTTAGTTTGATTATATTAAAGCATTAATTTATTATATTTTAGGGGATATAATGTGGTCAAGGGAAAAAATCTAATATTACATTGGGTGTGTTTGGTGTGGGCATTTTTATGTCTTCTTTTGGATAGATTTAATAAATTAAGTATTTTCAAGAAGGAAGGTTAAGCGTTTGGCAGTTATGAACAGGAGGGAATATAGTGAGTATGGGAACGAAACCTGGGTTATGCAGAATTTTGTGAATGGATGTTTTGGTGTTCTTTGGAACTGGAAACTGGGATTGTTTTGGACTCTACTTGGACCGAGAAGCTTCAGTAGAGGATATTGTCTATAGTGCTGTGAGATGCCCCCTGGGCAATTGATTTAGTTTTTACAGTATGTGTCTGGATATTTAAACCGGTTCAGTTTTTCAGTGAAGATATTTACCAAGTCTCCTGGATCTAGTTAAAATTGTTTTTTTTATGATTTCCTTGAATTTTTGAAGAGACACATGAATCTTGAACCAATTTCAGTAGTCCACTAATGCAAGCTTAGACTACCCGTCAAGCGTTGAGAACAGAATCTGAAGATTGTTCGATGCAATGAATTTTAGTTCAATCACTTTTGATATAAACACGCCAAGACCATTCCAGCGGACGGATTTTGAAGGTGTTCGAGTGTTTGTGTTCTTCCGGGAGTGTTCGTGACTCATTTTTAAACAAGAGATACCGTGCTTGCTTGGCTTTCCGTTAAATGAGATTCTCACTCGTGAATGAATGCGTAGGAATCTGGTGTTAGAAGAGGATTTATATACTCTTGAAGTCGTCGATACATATTTAGGAGGAATATCAAAAAGGAAGTCGATAACATATGGTGGGAATGGTCGGACCGGGAGTTCAAGCCTAGTGAAGATGATACGTTGAGCTTATTTCCTTCCTAGCTGTCGCAGATAGAGGAGTCAAGATTGATGTTGAGGGGCCTTTGAGTCGGAGATATCACATAGCGGGAAGTAATTCGAACATTGCATTTGATCATTTCATACGGTGCTATTCTATATCGAAGACGCCATAAATTGATGGGAGCCAAGCGATAGTGAAGGTCACGCGCCAATAATTTGTATAGAAGCTCGTCGTTATACAAGGGAGGCTATAAGTCGATGTAGGCAGGAATTGTAAGCTGTGGAGTCTTGAGAAAACGAACCGTCGCTAATAATACAAATTTTCACACCTTTGTAGAAGATGAGTAAATCTTTCCTGGAGCCGCATAGTGAGAATGATCGGGGCTTTGCAAATTAAATCACACATGTGGATCTTGGTACAAGGCGATGAAGAATACGTGGAACTTAGATCTCGTGGCAAATCCAAGTGAAAGGGGATGTGGAGGTTTCTGCAGCAAATAAGGTGTCAGGAGTTTAAGAGATTAAAGAATATTTGCCATCGAATTGAAGGAATTTTGGTCTCAGATGTAACTGGGCAGGGTCATTGCAAGGTGGTGGAAATATTTGGAAGTCTTGTTCACTGTGTATTGAGGTCAGAATTATTTCTAATACTCTGTAATCAGCCATCCCTTATAGAAGTCTGTCATCATGATTTAATATTCACTGTCATAAGATTGTATGCAAACAGTTGCTTTATTGTTCTGTCACTTCTATGATATTGAGAATTAAATTCATAGATTTTATGTGATATTAGTATATTTTGAAAACCAATTAACAAACATTGTGAAACATTTTAAGCAAGTGACAATTTTGAACATAAATGCAATGAACTGTTTGACGAAATGCCATTGAGCCAAGCAACTGTATAGATGAAATCGAAAAAACATCGTATGCAAATAGGGCAGCATATTACAGTTGTTGCAGATTTGAACCTTACCATCTCCTTTTCCAATATTTTGTGATCTCCAACTCCTATTCATCCTCCATCACAACCACACACCACTATAGCATAGAAAGCCACCTAGAGCTTCATTCTTAGGCACAATATTTATGCACACCACCTTTTTCACCTGTTTGGGGATATACACACTCTCATCTTTCCAAATTGCTATTGCAATGACTGGAATAGGCCAAATAAGGGGCTGATTAGGCAATTTCCCATACAGCACAAACAATTTTTTCTGTCCCACACTTCAGCTAATCATATCTTCTCATTGGTGACCAACATCAGTACCTTGCAAGCACAAGCAACATCAGACAAAATAGGCAAGCATACTCGAAATTTTGGACCTGTTGGACACAGAGACACCAACACACCAGACTGCACATTCCCTGATCCTGCTCAAAATTTACAGGAACATACTCTCAGGCCTACTGACTTTGTTTCTAGCATCTGTTTTCTAACCAGACACATTTTATGATCGCTATTCTCGTTTCTTTCCATGATATAGTTTTATCTACTGGTCCATTCAAAGCTCCTATATTTATTATATTTAGATCATACTCATACTGTTTAAGTTAAATTGGTTAAAATAATCGGATTTCTTTAATAAAGTAAGTACAACAGAAAGAATTTGTTTATTCTTTTAGCATATAGGAGGGTGCCCATATTTAATCTTTCATCAACATTGAACCACATTTTAAAATAAGCCTTCGATCCTCATGTTCACTTTTCTTATGTTGACTTACAATATTGTTCTTGTTCAACTTTCTTGTGTTACCTTACAATGTTGTTCTTGATGTTTCAGAGGTTTGGATTTATGTGAAAACTATGAAAGCATGGATTGAAAACTCAGAGTACTTGCACAATTCCTGAGTACTCACAAGAAATACCACAGCCGAGTAATTCACCCATTTACTCACCTATGCCAAGATTTGTCGAGTTTTCCGAGTTTTGCTGACTTAATGAATTTAAGTTTTTTTATAATTTGCCATGATTTTGCAAAGTCGTTGTGTCCAAGTCAAAATTGGGTCTGTAGAGTTTTGCAAAGTCACAAGTTTTAAAACTTTGTATGATAGTATAATATAAAGTAGTCCAGTTCTTGATTACAAGTTGACATTGAGGCTTCGTTGATTCATTTGTGTGAAAATCATTTCAAGATGATGATTTGATAGAAGAAGCTTGATGGAGGGTATTATTGACTTTGCTGAAATTCGGAATGGGGTGATATTGTGAAGATATTTATTACAGCTGAAAGTGACTTATGACTCATAATCACTAGCAAGGAATTACTTACCAGAAGGGCATAATCTATTGGTAGGGTGAAGCTACCATGGTGATGACCCCAATTGAATATGTACCAGGGGCTGCAAGTCTGGGTGCAAGTATCTGATGAATTTTGAAAGTTATTCTGAATGAGGCGACAAACAAAACTAGGATTTATCCTCTACTCTGCCATATCAAAGGGAATAGACAGTTTCAGTTATTTCCTATAGATTCCCTCACTCCATTAGGAGAAAGGGGAAAAACCCATGAGAAGAGAATCTATTAACAGAATTCCAAGCAGAGCTTTAACATAACTCCCTTTGGGTTATCTCAGGAATGAATGAATATAAGGGCTGGTAGTGAATAGAATATCATCTGTACCCAGATACGCGAAGAAAGAAAGAAGATAGCGAGTAAACTTAACGTCCAGTTTTAGGGTTGTTGTAGAGGTGTCCATACCGCCAGAAGTCCTCCACAGTGTTGAACGTGTAAACAGGGCGTAAGGAAGAACCCCACGCAACCTGCTTTGACTTGCCATTTGGATTATCGAACCAGAATGTCCATGAATGCTCAAGTGGGTGTGTGTGAGAGTCTGCCGCCTCCAGCGACCTTTCAATACTCTCTCCTCCTTCGACGATTTCTCCTTCTTCTGCGCCTGCTTCGCCCATCTCTGCTGCATCCTCCATTATCCTGCCTGCAAAATAAAGGCCCTCAACAAAAGAAAAAAAAATCCTCAGCATTCAAATGGAAATTGAAAGCCCGTTGCTTACCTTCCCAGTGATTCGAGCAGATGCCTTGCGGACCTCTTTAGCAGAAAACTGAATACGTGTTTCTTTAGTTTTCCCTTCAGCCAGACTGCAAAACTTCTACTTGTATTTCTTCCCTCCACTGAATCGCACAATCGTTATTTTGGCTTTCGAATGTTCTTAAAAAGCTGAAATCTATTGACGAGTAGAGGCACTCTTGATAAATTACGAAATTTATATTAGGATTCATTTGTGTTGTTTTTTAATCAAATTTATTGATAGTAGTTGTTTTAGAGAAAGCTAACTCCTAGACAAAAAGCACTTATGTATGTAACATGATATTGTACCCCCCCATTCCCCATTTCATGCACTGGACAAAACGGTTCCGATGGAAAAGAAGGTCAAACAGACAAATCGCACCGACGGAAAGACTTGATGGTCAAACATTAACTCTAACCTGTCGTTGCCTGTCCTGTCGTCGGGAAAACGTGTCAGTGCCGGTGGATTTTCAAAATCGTATTTCTAAATGGACAAAAACCGAAAAAAACGTGGAATTTGATACCATTATTATTTTTAAAACGTGTCATTTGATACCATTATTTGCAAATAGCAAAAAGCCCAAACAAGGTCCCATTTTCGCTGCCATTTTCCACAGTGACGTTTTGTAGGTTGCTAGAGAGCAACGGGAAGGAGTTGTAGGTGTTCAGGGGTTGACGCAATGTAGCCACCCTCCATAGGAAAACACATTTGGCAGGCGCAAGTAGCTAGCTAGCTAGCAGGTATGTATATTCGCCAAAAATATATGTCATTTTGCCATTCTGCCTAGGAACTGTGAAGAAATGAACGGTTATTCGTTACGAAGATGGGTTTTCATTGACGTGAAAATAAAGGGTTTTCCTTAAGAAATGGGGTTTTCATTTGAAATCCAAAGTTGTTTATGTGTTTTTATGTTGAGGGTTTTTTAATTTTCGTTTCCTCTCGTCCGTTGGTTTTGAGAATTTGCTCTTGCCGAATGAAATAACTGACAACCCATTGTGGAAATATGAGTGAAACAACTGAAGAACATTTACAAAAAGCAAAAACCATGCAGAATATATTACGACGTTGGAAAATGCAATGTGGGTTCTGCAACGAAATGATATATTTTGAAAACCACATAAAGCCCAGTACGTCGCCATTGTTCACATTCTTATTTTGAGCATTGCAAGGTTTTCATCAGGAAAAGGGGTTTTATTTGAAATGCAAGGCTATTATATTTTTTTGCATCAAGGGTTTTTTAATTTTGGTTTCCTCGCATATGCTAGTTTTGGAATTTTGTGATTGCCAAATGAAATAAATGACAACCCATTGTGGAAATATGAGTGAAATAACTAAATAACATTTATAGAAACCAAAAACCATGTAGAATATATTACGAGGTTTGAAAACACAACATGGATTCTACAATGAAATGATATATTTTGAAAACCACATAAAGCCTAGAACATCGCCATTGTTCACATTTTTATTCGAAATGGACAAAAAAACAAAAATGTGGTATTCAAAATCATAATTTGTAAATAGAAAAAAGCCTAGACGAGATCCCTTTTTGCCACCATTTTCCACACTATCATTTTGGAAAATACACTGTCTCTTAAAACCCTTATTGTTCTAAAACCCTTTACAAGTAACAACCCAATTGGTTACTCAACCCTGACCTCAATTTGGTATGTTTTGTGATTGTCTTGAGAACCTTTTGTGAATTAGATAGTAAGAATGTAATGAAATTGGAAAACAGTAGATATTATGAAACCTACAAGGCACAGTGTTATACATTGTTTGCAATGTTGGAAAACACACTGTCCCATGTCAGTTAGTTTTTTATGAAGAGTTTTGTTTCGTTATGCTCCAAGAATGTAATGAAGCTTACAACTCCTCCACATGCACTCCAACCTTCAGCTTTTAACATGTAGACTAGAAACTCATCATATTTTATTTTCACTCTTCTTTCTCCAAACCAAAAATGCACACGTCAATCCGCCTCTAATTTTCCCGCACCAAAAAAAAGCTCTAAAAGTGAAACTTCATGGGCACGCCAAGGGACCTGTGTTTATTGGTCAACAGGAGGTGGGAAAATTGACCTGACAGTGCTATTAACTCCTACCTACCTTTCATGGATGTTTGGTCTCGCCTGTTGGTACACTCCACTTTGGTATAGTCCAAATGTCATTTCACTTTCTTTAGTTGATTGGAACAAAATGCCCCGATGGAAAATAAGGTCGGATGGACAAATCGCATCGATTGAAATACTTGATGGTCAGACATTAACTTCAACTTGTCGTGGCCTGTCGTGTCATCGGGAAAACGTGTTAACACCGACGAGTTTTCAAAATCATATTTCAGGACAAAAACCAAAAAAAACATGGCATTCAAAACCATTATTTGCAGTAGCAAAATGAGGTGCCAAGAATGTAATAAAATTGCAAAACATTAGGTATTATGAAACCTGCAATGCACAGTGTTGTTATACATTGTTTGTAGTGTTGGAAAACACATTGTCCCATGTCAGTTAGTTTGTTATAAAGAGTTTTGTTTTGTTATGCTCCAAGAATGTAATGAAGTCCACTTTCAAATTTTTGCATGACTCTTTGTTGCAGAATAAGTGTCATTTCACTTTCTTCGTCTGATTGGAACAAATAAAATGCTCACATTATTTGCAATGTTGGAAAACACATTGTCTCCTCTCATTTGCAAAGGGTTTTACAATGCTATATGGGTTGTTTGTTTCTTAACACCTTATATGGAGATAATATGTTTCCAACACTGCAAATAATGTGAGAATTTTATTTGGTCAAATCAGATGACACAAGTGAAATTCCATTTTGACTGTACCAATGAGAAGAGAAAAAATAAACAGAAATAAAATGCTCACATTGTTTGCAGTGTTGGAAAACACACGATCTCATCTCAATTATTCCCTCATGAAAAGTGTTGGTTTTGTACGCTCCAAAAATGTAATGAAGTCCACCTTGATATTTTAGAACAATTCTTTGGTGATGTAAATATGGCATTCCCCTTTTTTCATCTGATTGGAACAAATAAAATGCTCGCATCATTTGCAGTGTTGGAAAACACATTGTCCCATGTCAGTTAGTTCGTTATAAAAAGTTTTGTTTTGTTATGCTCGAAGAATGTAATGAGACCACTTTGAAGTTTTTGAATAAATCTTTTCTACAGTCCAAATGTCATTTCACTTTTTTCATCTGATTGGAACAAATAAAATACTCGCATTATTTGCAGTGTTGGAAAACACATTGTCTCCTCTCAGTCATTCCCTCATGAAAAGTTTTTTTCGTATGCTCCAAAAATGTAATGAAGTCCTCATTCATATTTTAAAACAACTCTTTGGTGATGTAAATATAGAATTTCCCTTTTGTCATCTGATTGGAACAAATAAAATGTTTGCATTATTTGGAGTGTTGGAAAACACATTGTCACATGCCAATTAGTTCGTTATGAAAATATTTGTTCAAGTATTTTGGAGAAAAAAAATATCTATTTAGAAAAATCACTGTCTTGTGTCAAAAATATTATTTAGAAAACTCATTGTCCTGTGTCAATTAGTTTTGTCCGAGCATTTTATTTGTTGGCAACATATATATAGTATGCATTATTAGAAAACACAGTGTCTCATGTCAGTTAGTGTAGTGCGAGCATTTTATTTGTTCTAAATTATATTATGCATTTATTTTTAAATCATATGAGGAAATTGAAATCCAACTTTTAGTGTAAGTAAGAGTTGCTTTAAATTGTGAAGGTCAATAGACTTCACTACATTCTTAATGTCTACAAAACTAAAGGTTTTCATTAGACTCATGTTGTCTACATTTAATTATGTGAAACTTGTTGATGCCAAAATTTGACAAGCAGCAGCCTTATGGGAAACTTAGTTCAAGGGGGGGCCTATTGCGCTAAACTAAGTAACCTTTAGGTTTTTAAAGAAGTCAGCTTCTTCTGTAATTTGAGGTTTGGAATGGGAAAAGGAAGCAAGTATATAAAATAAAGATCTAACTAAGGCAATGCATCAAGTTGTAGGTGTATTCAAGCATGGGAAACCTTCCTTTTAGACATGGTTTAAGGGTCGTGAACAACAATTTGCTATGTCCTAGAATAACAAAAATCACAAATGAAAAACCTGAATAGTTTACCAAATAATAGAAAATAACTCCCATACACATTCATTGAAAAGAAGAGTCCAAGACATGGTTTGAATCAACAAAATTATATTGAAATCATAGAAGTTATACAAATAAACTACCCAATACAATAATGGCACAGTATAATGTTCTATCAAATAGCTAAGAAATAGAAAGACTAAACAATGGCATAGTCTGTGAGTCTTATACAATAATCTAAAAACAATACAAAGGCCTGGTGTCTTTCCACTATTTTTCTATATTTTTCAAACTCGTTCTTCGAAAGAAGAAGCAGTATTTATAGAAAATGATCCAACCGTCGCTTAGCTAGTAATAGAAAATATTTCATTATAAGAGCAATGATGTCTATCGCAATAATTCCCTAATTCGTTGCAACAAAAAAGATTATGAGCCATAGAATGCAGTCGCCTTCAATCCAAATGCATCCTTTGCAAATGATGATGATGGTCCTAGCGTGGAAACAACAACTCTCCAGCAAACATGTGTCACTAACCCATGAAGTCAATTAGGACACGTGGCAATTTGGTGTAGCCTGTCGCTCGTTCCATCCTTCCCTTCGTTGAAATGCTCGTGGAGAAGACACATGGAGAAGTCTTTGTTGCCTACATTGACTGTAGGGTCTGCCAAAAGGTGTACGTAGAAAGATGCTACGTGGCATGCAAACGTAGCTCGATAGAAAAGTGAAGGGAAGCAAGCCTTAAAGGTGTGTGTTGTGTACACGTGGATACATGGCGGAGCTCGGAAGAGAAGCGAGAGATGAAAACCTTACGAGGAGTGCACAACGGACACGTGGCGGCAATGGGTGGAGCTCGAAAGGGGAGCGAGAAGCCGAAGATATCCAAATACATAAGGCGTGATCGAAATCCAAGAAAAGTAACATTATCAACCCAAAGGGAACTCAAGGGATTTTATATCCATAACTTTTGGCGACTACCAGGGGCATTTCGCCTGCGAAATGGGGAACCTAAAATTTTTGGTTCTTAGATCAGAGTCTTTATCTATTGGACGATGGAATCAGAGCTTTGAGAGAGCAATCTGCAGAGGCAGTCAATCAGCTTCAAATGGTGTAGATATGGATCGCAGATTCTCATGCACCTCATGCAGATCGATCACTTCTTTAAATGGTAGCTTCATGGATATCCCGGTCCCAGACTCAAGTTGAAATAGTAGCCACGCAATCTGGTGAGTAACACCCTCTATATCCTCAACAATTGGGGGTTGACTAAAGCTCTAAAAGGCGGATATGTCCTACTTCTTCTCCTCAATCTTTGTTGCAATCTGCTCCATTGTGGCCACCGAATCATCAGAGAGAAACGGGGAGGGCAGGCCCATCTGATTAAGTTGGGAGAACTTCGCTCGCATGTTGTTCATAATTTGGCCCAGTGTGGAAGCACAATTGCTAGCATGGAGTATGGTTGCGTGGAAACGAATTAATTTCTTTGTTGTCTTGGCAGTCGAATTTCAGTCCTCAATCCGTGCACTCACCAAGTCGTCGTTTGGCATGGTGTACAACCTATCCAGCAACCTTTCTGCTTAAGGAACCTTCTCCATAATAAACTGTGGGAATTGCTCGATCATTCTGCGGACCTCTCGACGCTTCCACCTTGAACTGTAGTGTTGACTAAAGAGTCAAACAGAAGGTCTTGACCTTCTCCCAGTATGAAACTTACAGTTGTTGGGCTACCAAAAGGAGGTCTGACTAGGCAATAGGGGTTTGGGGAGGATTCCTCAAAAGACCAATTTTCACATCCCTCGACCCAATGTCATGTGTTAACTCTGAAATTTTATTGTCCACAGTGGAGAGTTACTTCTGCAGGGTCCTCAATTCAGCAAGCCATTTTTCCTCAGCTTGGCTTCTTGCCGCAGATTCCCTATCTAGGGAGAGCCTTACTTTTTGGACTTCTTTTTCGAATTGAGCTTGTCCACCTTGGAGGTTTGTTTCCTTCTGCTACATTATTTTCTCTAGTTGAGCTCATTGGCACTAAAGATCTTCATTCTTTTGTTGTATTTCCTCCTTTGCCTATGCCAATGGATCTTGCAACTCTTGGTTTTTCTACAGAAACTCATTGATCAGGTTGGGATCATGGGATTGAAACTTCGCAAGTTCCTCTTCAAGCCTAGCCTGTTCCACCTGTGCTTGCTACGACAGTTGTGTAAATTCGACATCTCTTACATTTTCCTTCAGTAGTAAGACCTCAATCCTTTCCTTGACATTTTTCAGCTCATTCTCTTTCTTTTTCAGTTGGTGACCGGACTTGAGAAAGTCAGTGGTCACCGCATGTTGGGTCTCCTCCATGAGCTCACATTTATATTATGGTCAGACTACGTGCAAATCAAGTCCCATGGCATGGATGGTGTAATCTTCAGGCCACATATCTTCCTAAGGCTTCATGACGTTTGGGTGCATGGTTGCAAAGTGCAATGACTGTTGAGCCTCATTGAAAAGTGTTTGCACCCTTGGCTCTATTGGCCTCTTTGCATCCTTATCCCTTTGCTTTTGGAGCCTGAGAGCTCGAGCTTTGTCTTGTTTTATTTCCCTCCAACAAAAATTCTATTGGTGATCTAATGAGTTCACCTACAAAGGGTGCACTGGGAGGAACAACAAAAGGGAACGAGAGAGTAGTGGTTCCGATCGATTTCTTCTTCAAAAGAGAGAGCGTTAGTGGGGAGAATGGGGGAATATGCCAAGGCTTAGTTTGCAAAGTGACAGGAGGACTCATGGGAAGCGGTAGTGGCAACAGAGGTGCAACAGACTCTGTTTGTTGAGCAAGTTGGGTCAAAGTCGATGCAACAAATGCAGAAGGTGTAGACATAGCAGTTGCAGACTACACTCTGATGAAAGGTGGGATAACCCACGGGGGAGTAAAAGTGAATTGTCCTGCTTGGGAGAATTGGGAGAAACCTCCTACAACCATTGTAGCAGAAGTGGAGAAAGAAAGGACGACACTTGAGGTGATGGGCAACGTAGAGACAACGAAAGAAACCAGAGATTGTGAAACAAGAACAGAGGGAGAGAAAGATACCTGAGCTGCAGATGCCTCTGGTCTTTGACTTGCTATAGGTTCATGCAAACCTTCTTCAGAAGCTGCATCTATGCACTACCTTTTATCTTGTGAGGAATCTTCCACATCTAGGACCTCCATCGGGTTTTGTTGGGCATGACCTCTAGGTCTTTTCACGACCCATAAGCATGTCTATGAGGCTCTCGAATGCGATATATTCACTTGAAGCTTCAGAATAGTTGTGTTAGGTTGCTTTGTTGCTTTTTCAACTTGTTGTGTCAGGGCCACCTTCACTCACCTTCACTTCCTTCTCCTTTTCCTTCCCTTTCCCTTTATTTTTCTTATCTTCCTTTGGGTCGATCTCCTGATCATCGGAAGCGTCGATATCATCATGCGCCGTGTTCCATAGAGTATCAAATTTCTCGTTCGTTTCCACATATTGGAATAGGGCATCATAGCATTTGATTTCTTCATGGTAAATCCATAAATCTTTAATCTTTTCTTCAGTGCACAACCATTTGATGTCTTGTGAGGAATCTTCCACATCTAGGACCTCCATCGGGTTTTGTTGGGCATGACCTCTAGGTCTTTTCATGACCCATAAGCATGTTTGTGAGGCTCTCGAATGTGATATACTCACTCGCAGCTTCAGAATAGTTGTGTTAGGCTGCTTTGCTACTTTTTCAACTTGCTATGTCGGGGCCACCTTCACTTCCTTCTCCTTCTCCTTCCCTTTCCCTGTATTTTTTGTATCTTCCTCTGGGTCGATCTCCTCATCATCGGAAGCATTGGTATCATCATGCGCCCTGTTCCATAGAGTATCAAATTTCTCGTTTGTTTCCACGTCTTGGAACAGGGCATCATAGCATTTGATTTTTTGGTGGTAAATCCAAAAATCTTTAATCTTTTCACTGCACAACCATTGCTTGACCAAATTATTGCGAAATGTGGTACCTATTTGGATTTTCTCATTAAACTTTGCCACAGGAAAATAAAAATTGAGTCATGGCAGCCTCTTATCCTGTATAGGAATGTGAACCAATTCTATAAATAGATCATCCTTGTCCGACAGGGGATTATGCCACTTTTCTTAGTAAGGTTGGGGGTTGTGGGTTACTTGAATACTTGTGCCCTTTAGGTCATTGTCGGGGTTGTATTGTCATTCGTCGCAGAACCACACTAGCCCCAGATGAGCCAACTTTGCCCCTAGCAGCTTATGTGTCTACTTCTTTGCCATGACCACCGTTTTGAAACTAAGTGGACAGAAGAAAAATCCTTTCTTCTTGGCCTTCCCTCCGCATAATGTAAAGTTGACAATCATCATTTTTTAGAACACTTCAAGGGCCAACACCCGATATGTGAGGCATGTTGAGAGTCGGAATGATTCCCTAGTGAAGCCACACATCCGAATGAATGTGAAATCCTCCTTGAGAAACTAGTCGCATTTGGGGTTGAGACTTTGCATCCATCCCATTTGATTGGTAGAAAGTTGATAAAGACTACCATCCTCACTCAAGTCTTGTAAAATCAAAGTCAAGAAATAATCCGAGAATGCATAATAGTCATAGGTTGCGGAGAGGATAGGATTCCATATAGAAACTAGCCTTCTAACTCCCTTTTCATCAAAAATAGCTAACCTCATATATTTATTGAAGAAGTCGGGGTTCTAATGTAAAAACATATAAGAAAGGAGAGAAGGAAACCTGAACTTATGTTGTGTTTTGTATTCCCTGATTTGGCTTATCATCTCTCAGACAATGACTTCCGCGAAGTCATACCAGAACATAGAATGTTGCCTTCTCAACTGAAAACCCAAACCCAGTTGGAACTCATGCACCCACTTTTCCTCGTCCAAGCCACAAATGAATGCCATCATAGAGAAGGAATCCTGCATACCCCCTTTTCTAAAAGCGTTGTGCACGACTAGAATTCCTGGTGGCTTTGTCAAATCTTCCCGAGGTCTTTGGGTTTCCTAGTTGTAAAAATCTAAAGCTTTTTCTCTGCCTCTCCAGAAGTTGTCTCCTTTTTTTGGAGTAAATAAATCCATCTTTTCTGCTCTAGAGCCTCTTTTGGGGATGCACAACATGTCTCTGATAGCCTCATCACTGATTATAACCCTCAACTCCCAGCCTTCTGTGGCATTAGTATCTGGGTTGAAACACATAATGCCCTCATGAACCAGCTCTGGGCAATAAAGCACAAAAGGGACCATGTACTACAGGAGTCCACAGAACCATTGCTTGTACGCCAATTGTTCATCATTGGTGGCCACCTTCATTCTTTCGCCCACTACTTCCCTTCAGTTTTTAGGTTTAGTTTTGAGGATGGGATCACGAATGTTATCCCACTCCTCCTTTATCTAGCTTTGGTCTTTGTGAACCTTCTGCTTTTTTGCCTCCCGCGTGCGAAACCACTTCAGCTTCTCTGGTATTCCAGGGGAAGCGTAAGAGATCACCGAAAATATTGGCCATGGTTGTTGCATGCATGACGTCAAACAAGCTTTGGGTTGCTTTGCCCTGCGCTTCCATCTAAGGATTCTGGGCCATTCCTTTCTATTGTGGATTTTTGTGATATAACGTCTCTTCATTGCTCTACAAAAAAATACCCTTCCTTGAAACACACCAGTATTGGACGAATGGAACCTAAACAAAAACACCAATGCAAGGCTTGTACTAGACACAAATTCAACTAGACTCCTATTCTTTGTTTGGGTTTGACTCGTTCAAGCATAGTGCATCAACAACAATTATTTCTTTGAACCTGGTTGCTTCAATTCCTTTTACATTTTCAACAATTCTATGCTCAACACTCTTTGCACTGGATAGCATACTCAAGAAGCTTTCACACTGTTTACTTCTTGCACATGCAACACTTAGTCTTTTCTCGACCGAAGTTAGAAATAATGGTAGCCTTTTTGCATTAAATTCGGCATGTACCACCAACTCCCTTGCTCATGCGAAATGAATTTCTTGCCCTCTTGAAAACACAAGAATTCATAATGGCAGCTAGTAAGCACGTCCTTCAGCATGATTTTCTTCGAAAATTGAGTTGGTGATGCAAGTGTATAAACCTTTGCATGCTTGGCAATTAATATCTTGAAAGAATGATTAAGCCAAAATGCAATGATTACTTTGAAAATATTTGAGTTCTGCCTCAAAGGCCGAAACATGCTTGCATCATGACACATTAGGACATCTTCATATGAGTGATCACTTGGCGCTGCCATCAACTTGTGCTAATTAATTACCCCTCCTTAATCTCAGACGCAACAATTCGTACATGGCAGACGCAATTGGGTGGGAAACTCAGGTTGGCTCTTGGTGGGATTTATGAGTCAGTACTCAATTAACATCATGCTTATGGCACACAACTACCTCAGACATTTCTATAAATAGGCCTCGAGACAACAACAAAATCACACTTAGCAATTGGAAATAATTAGCACTTAGGTAATTGGGTAGAGTTTAGGCATCATGAATACTCCAATTAGGCTTATTAGCAACAAGGCTCAGAAAACTTTCTTAGGTGAAGTTTCCAATAAGCGTCTGAAAAGAATGATGAAGAACCACCACTCATTAGCTATTATAGTAATGAAGTGGATACTAGGTAGGGACTGCATAGAATATGAAGACAAGTATAGGGTTAACACTAACATTTTCTCCCACTTTGTGGCGTCCCTGCTTGATATTTAGGTCCCCAAGCTAATGATTCTACGACTTAGGTTGGAAATATTTTTGAAGTGATACCTCAGTGGACTTGGAGAGGTGGTGGCGAATGCGATGTATGGCCTGGGTATCCCAACGATAAGCAAACTTTGTAAACACATTGAAGAAGATGTTGTGGTGTTGTGGGTGTCATTTTTGAGTGGGTTCTACATTCTTTCGCAAGTTGAGCATCACCAGAGAGTCACCCATGCTTGTCACTTCCTGCTACACGTGGTGTTGTTCTATGACGTAGAGTGGTACACTGATTTTAAGGACCTGGTGTTTTCTCCACCATTGGTCGTCGCTGCTGTAAATGCCCCTGCTATTGTTCTTGATGCTACTGACAATCTCGTTGATGAAGATGTTTCAAACGTTGCTGCTAATAATGCCCCTGTTGCTCCTATTGATAATATTCATGCTCTTGCTACTTAAGTCTCAACACCTTTACATGTTTTGTATATATGCCAAGACAAGGCCCTTACCATATATAAAACTGCATTGTATATAAATATACTTTTCTAAAAAGAATGGCCTCTAAGCCATTTTTAAAGTGTAATTTTGAAGCATTTGATACTTTTGAATGAATATATAGCTTATACTAAGTTTTTGTCTCTTTTGCTTTTGGTATTCTACATTATGGGTTGTCTTTTTCCTGCTTCTTCGAGTATCTTTTCAATTTTGTGTAGAAATTCGTTTTTGAATTTTCTACATATGGGTTGTTTGGAAAGACCGGCCGAACAAAAGAACACAAAGGAAAAATTTACAATAATTACATATTTACACAGGTGGAACAATTAATAAAGCTTAATTGAACAATTTGAGGTGGATTCCATTAACCGGAATCCCCAATGCCTTGTTTTCCATATTTTCTAATTCAAATTTGTTGTGTTGCTTGCATTGAATTATTCTAAATGGGCCTTTCCACATACTATCAAATTTTCAATGTTGGTCAAGCTTTGCATCCCTTTCATTAAATTTGAGCACTAGGTCTTCGCATTTGAGACCTTGGTCTGAGGTTTTCTTGTCAAACCACCCCTTAACCACCCATTGGCGGTTAGTCATGGCTATTAGGGCCTTTTCTCTTTTTTCTTGTACTTCCAGTAACTCGACCAATCGGACCTCCATGGCCTCATTTTCCTCAACCTCTAGGGATTTGAGCAACTATAGTGCTAGAATCTCCATGGAAATGGGCAATAGTGCTTCTTTTCTATACACTAACTCATACGGTGAGGTTTTGAGGCCTTGCTTGGGAGTTATGTGGTCTACCTAGAGTGCTACCCGAACATTTTTGTGCCTCTCTCTAATGTTTTGGCCCGATTCTTTTAATGAGTTAGACCAAATTTTTATTAGTCGACTCGACCAGGCCATTTCCTTGCGGGTAATAGTTTGAAGATGTTTGTAAGAATATGTCATGTGCAAGTGAAAATTGACATACCTTAGAACCCAAGAAATCCTTGGCATTGTCGGAGATGATGGTCTTTGGCGGGCCAAATCTTGTTACTAGTTCCTCGAGGAAGTTCACAATTTCTAGCTCTATTGCATTCTTTAGGGGCATAGCCTCGGTCCACCTGGTAAAGTATTTTATAGCCGTGAGGATCCATTTGTGTCCCACATTGGAAGCAAGATTAATCATCCCAATAAAATCAATGCCTCATTGTGCAAAGGGTTCATCAACCACTATCGGGTTGAGAGACATCGCCAAGTTTTTCCTTCTTGGTGCGAAGAATTGGCATTCCTTGCAGGATTTAACCAAGGAGTTTGAGTCGTTGAATAGCGTAGGCCAGAAATAGCTAGCACACATAATTTTGATAGGGATGGTCCTTACGAAGAAATGTTTGCATGCGGGACTATTGTGGAAAGTGTCAAGAATTTTCCTCGCTTGTGCTATGGTGACACACCGCAGTAGAACGCCATTGAAGTTCCTTTTGGAGAGGACCCCTTTAAAAAGTGCATATTTGTTGTTCTGCAGTCTGTAGAATCTTCTCTTCTAAGAAGGAAGGCTCAACGGATATTTTTCGGTATGCATGAATCTTACCCTGTCTACTAGCCAGTAGCCATCAGACTCAGGTTCATTTGTTAGAACAAGCTCAAGTTGCTCTTCTTCAGCTACTATTTCTTCATCTTATGCCAAATACTCACATAGTCCTCTTCCTCAAATGGTCTTTGTGGGCTTGACCTCAATAACATATTTGAGGATCTTAGTGATCCAATTGGCCCTCTTTTCGATGATTTCTCCCTCCATGATATGCTCATGCACACTGGAATGTGCGACATATACAATCACCTCGTTGCAAGATATGAGGTGTCAGAACTTCTTGATCCCCTTAATAATGGTGAATCCTTTCCTTTTGACGAAGTTGTAGTTCATCTCATAATCCTTTAAGGTCTGGGAGTGAAATGCTATCGAATGTTCTCCCTTTCCTTCATTATCCTTTTGGGTCAAAACAGTAGCAATGTTGGTTTTGCTACTGAATACATACATTATGAAGTCCTTTGATAGGTCTGGATTTACCAGCATGGGAGTTGAAGAAATAGCACCCTTAACCTTCTCAAAGGCTTCTCTAGCTTCCTTTTTCCATTTAAACAATTGATCTTTTTTTAGCATTAGGGTGATAGGTCTAATTATCCCTGCAAAATCATAAATGAATTTTCTCATAAAATTTACCTTTCTTAGAAAGGATTGAACTCCCTTTTTATTGAATGGAAGAGGAAGTTCTCTAATTGCCTTTACCTGCTCTGGATCGATTGCAATTCCATCTTTAGACACTACATATCCCAATAGTTTGCCTTGCGACACTTCGAAAACACTTTTTTTTGGGTTTAGGAATATCTCAAACTCCTGGAATTTTTTAAAAACCATTTCAAGGTGATCAAAACGATCATCCTTATGCTTGGAGAATACTATAAGATCATCCAAGTAGATTAAGATGATATCATTGATCAAATCCCTGAAAGCGATGTCCATTGCTCGTTGGAAGGTGGCTCTCGCATTTGAGAGGCCGAAGGGTATTTTCACATATGCAAACTTTCCCCACTTAGTAGTGTATGTTGTCTTGTGTCGGTCCTCCTCTTTTACCCAGATCTAGTTGTAATTGGAGAAGTCGTCCAGTAGAGAAAACATCTTTGATCCTGCCATTGCTTGCAAGATAGACTCCATGGAAGGCAAGGGGTAGTGGTCCTTCGGGGAAGCTCTATTCAAGTCCTAAGAATTAACACATAGGCGAATGTCTCTATTCTTCTTTCAGACAAGAACTAGGTTAGATACCCATGTATTGTGCTTGATCAAGAAAATGATCTGGGATTGAATTAGCTTGGTTAATTCTTGCACCATCAAGGCTTCAATCTTCAAATTTACTGGCCTCTACTTCTAGTGAACAGGTTTTGCTCCTTCCATCAATTTTATAGTGTGTTGGATGATTTCAGGATCGTATCCCTTGAGGTGATCATATGACCAGGCCACTACTCCTTCATATTTCTTACAGAAATGGATGAGTCTTTCAATATCATGTTGTGAGACATCCTTTCCAACTTTGAGCCTTCTTCCATCTCTGACCTGGACATCTGCATAGTCGCTCTTGTCCACTACAAACCTCCTCTTGTCATTTCTTACATCATCATAATCAAATAGGTTTTCAAGAGTGACCAATCCTTTTGGGAGTTTTCTGGATCTTAATTAAATAATTTTCCCTTCATATGCCTCGAAAATTCTTGGTTGGAGTTGTTCAGCGAACTTTCTCAATTTTTAGATGAACGAGGTGATGTGTTCATCACTTTCGAACACTTTCTAGCTCTGACCATTATCTAGGGTGGTCGATCAGACAACTACTCGTATAGAGTGTATGTTATGGATCAAGTCGGAAGTAGGATCAAATTGAGATCCAATTGTTGCCATGTAGTTCGCTTTTGTATTTTTCTCTTTGGGCATTGTCTGGATATTGAAGGCTTCAAATCTTTCAATTAGGTCCCAGGATCTATGTCTATAGGATCTCATGCGAACATTCTTGGCTATGGAAATCTCTCGGACTTGATTGACCACTAACTCGAAGTCTCTGAATACCATTATTTGCTTAATGCTCATCCGCTTCGCAAGGCTTAGACCTTGCTCTAGGCCTTCATACTCAGCTTCATTGTTCGAACAAGCAAATTGGAAGTAGAAGGGCTGGAGTATCTTTTCATTGGATGGGGACGTCAAATATATCTCGGCTCCAACGCCAACTTTTCATCTCACTCCATCAAAGCACAATGTCCATATCTTTGAGGCTGGACAATCCCTGGATTCCTTAGCGACCTTCGAGATTACCTGATCTTCATCGTAGATGACATAAGTCCCTAATCTGGTGGCATGATAGTTGCCGAAAGGATCAACGTCTATATATTTACTCAAGAGGACCTCTTCTTGACCAGTTCAGTCTCTAGTCACCTTCTCATCCTCTTAGAGCTCGGTATCGTACGTCTTCTCCTTGGTGAGAGAGGTATGAGCAACCTCAAAGTTGATCATGGCTTCATCGAACACATGTTCCAAATGTAGAGCTTTGGATATTATTTTCATTTTAGCTCCATGCTTGGTCCTGAGGATCAAGTGCGACCAATCCAAAGAAATATATCCACCTATCTTTGAAGTGTATATATGGGATAAGCAAAGACAAAACATGGGGGGAACATCTATGATCACAGTATCTTGTGGAACTGATACTAGGGCAGGAGAAAAGAGTCAAGGGGAGGTTTTTGATGACATATATGGTTTCAATCTTGTTCCCATCAAGCTACATAACCCCCCTTTTTAAAGGTTCATTGCTAAGTCCTAAGGCTTCATCTATCTACTTGGGCATGACTGTAGTGCTAGCACCAGAGTCAATCATAGAATTATGCAATAATTTCTTCCCCACAATAAGAGTCAAGAAAAAGGGCTTGGGTTTTAGCTTCTCTTTGACTTCGATAGAGGTCTCCTTCGCACTATTTGCGAGAACTTTGGCAAGAGGTGATGGATCAATGACCTTTGCTTTGAGTGATAGCTATGTCGGTTCAATAACTGCATCTTCTCGAAGGGCCTTCTACAACAATGAATTTTACTCTAGAATAGCTAAGATATCCCAAAGGGACACATTAGTGGAGGATTTTTTCAATTGTTCCACCATATTTAATGGTGGGGAATTTGAAGGATTTGATTCTTTAGGCCTTGTTATAACAATTTCCCTTCGTGGTCAAAACTACTGAGCAATTGCAGAGGTACTAGGAGTATGGTCGAAGGGACTTTTAGGCTGTGAAGTGATCGACTCGACTGTGAATCTCTTCTTTGAGTGAGTGTTGTAATCAAACTACACTTGTGGGGTCTTTAATGTGGATGTCTCATTTTCAAATAATGCCTCTTTTTCTTCCATCCACGAGAAGAGTGCATGGTCGAGAGCTATGTCATTTTCTTGTTTCGAGGACATCCCTTGTGTGCGGTAAGCACCACATTTTCCATTTGTGGAGAGGTATATGTATAACCTCCTGAACTTGACGATGTGGTGCCATGACTACGTTGTTCTATCACCTTTTGTTGTAAGTTGTCACACGGGTAGTTTCAAGGCATATGCGTGTACAGGGGAAACACCAAGGGTTGATGTCGTCGGCGAGATTGTTTTTCCTCGCTACTAACTCTCTATTTGAACTCAATGGGACATCAGGTAGTGGAGTAGGTATCAGGACCATTTGATTACTTGATTGAGCTTGTTGACTCGTGTGCGTACCTCCTTGGTACTAGTTATGCTGGTAAGGTCTTCCACCTTTTTAATTTTGGTATGCTGGCTTTAGAGGCATGGACTGATTGCGCTTGATGGTAGTTACTTCATTTGAGATACTCTGCAACAACTCCTTAATGTCATTCATCTCATCCCTTGAAGTATTAGATGTAGAAGCAGTATTTTATGGCACACCCGAATATGTGTACATAGATTGAGGAGGAGGGGGCGCACTGGTAGACGCTATTTCTTGGGTGAGAACTGATATGTCTGGAAATATAGGCATGATGGGATGAGGTGGCAGCTTTCTGGCGTCGATCAGGTTATTCTCTGCCTTAACAATGATGTTGTACGCATCTAGTAGAGTAGTTCCACCAAGGGACTGGATCATCATCGAGATATCAACATTGATGGATTTTAGGTAGAACATGAATTCCAACTCGACCGACGGGTGAATAGCAACCTGGATCCTCTACCAAGTTGTGTGGAACTGGGCATTGAAGTTAGTCACGGCTTCATATGGGGCCCACTTTATGGTCACCAGTTGATGATATAGCGAAGACCAATCTCCATCATTCAAAAATATTTTGTAGAAAGGATCTTCGAGTTGATCCTAGGTACCAATAATGTTGGCTTGCAGAGTACGGTACCAATCTAGGGCCTTACCTTTGAAAGAGGCTGCAAGTAGCCTCAGTGCTACATTTTGATCAGCCACGCCATGCACCAAACATACGTTTGCTACATCTTGTAGATGTTTGGATGGTGTCTTCGAGCCATCTTCAGTGAATTTTAGTATAGCTTTTAAAGCAAAAATCGGGATAGGGGCCCAGACGACGGGTGCTACTAGTGCTATAAGGGGGCTTCTGACATCTCATGCCACATAATTTTTGTAAGAAATTGGCAACATGGCTGGTGGATGGATCGAAACATTTACTGGATGGGTTCTAGTTCGCACTGTTACTAGCGGTGGCACTAGTAAGCCAGGGTTATTCATTGTTTGGGATCTAGTAATAGGCTGATGGCTCATACACCCAATTAAGGTTTAAGTACATTTAAGAAGTCCCATTGGGCGTGCCAGAAAAAAGAAATTGTTGATGCCAAAATTTGACAAGCAACAACCTTATGGGAAACTCAGTTAAAGGGGGGACCTATTGCGCTAAACTGAGTAACCTCCGGGTTTTTAAAGAAGCTGGCTTCTTCTATAATTTGGGGTTTGGAATGGGAAAAGGAAGCAGGTATATAAAATAAAGATCTAACTAAGGTGATGCACCAAGCTGTAGGTGTATTTAGGCATGAGAAACCTTCCTTTCGAACATGGTTTAAGGGCCGCTCAACAATCTGGTATATCCTAGAATAACAAAAAACATAGATGAAAAACCTGAATAGTTTACCAAATAACATAAAATAACTCCCATACACATTCACTAAAAAGAAGAGTCTAAGAAATGGTTTGAATCAACAAAATTATATTGAAATCATAGAAGTTTTGCAAATAAACTACCTAGTACAATAATGACACAATATAATGTTCTATCAAATAGTTAAGAAACAGAAAGACTGAACAATTGCATGTTTGTGAGTCTCATACAATAATCTAAAAACAATACAAAGGCCCGGTGTCTTTCCACTATTTTTCTATATTTTCTGAACTCATTCTTTGAAAGAAGCAATATTTATAGAAAATGATCCAACCGTCGCTTAGCTACTAACATAAAAGTTTCCATTATGAGAGCAATGATGTCTATCACAATGATTCCCCAAGTCATTTCAATAGAAAATATTTTGAGCCATAGAACGTAGTCGCCTTCGAGCTAGATGCATCCTTTGCAAATGATGACGGTGGTCCCAGCATAAAAACAACAACTCTCCAACAGACAGGTATCACTAACCCACAAAGTCAATTAGGACATGTAGCAATGTGGCATAGCTCGTCACTCGTCACTCGTTCCATCCTTCCCTTCATTGAAATATCCATGGAGAAGACATGTGGAGAAGTCTTCGTTGCCTGCGTTGACTATGGGGTCTACCAAAAGGTGTATGTGGAAAGATGCTATGTGGCACATGGACGCAACTTGATAGAAAAGCGAAGGGAAGCAAGCCTTAAAGGTGTGTGTTGCTAGCATGTGGATACATGGTGGAGCTCGAAAGAGAAGCGAGAAATGAAAACCTTGTGAGGAGCGCACGACAGACACCTGGCGACAACGGGCAGAGCTCGAAAGGGGAGCGGGGGTCAGAGATATCCAGATACATAGGGCGCGATCAAAATTGAAGCAAAGTAACATTATCAACCTGAAGGGAGCTCAAGGGATTTTATATCCACAAAACTAATAACTCATAATTTTCCTAGGACACAGAGCACCTAAGTTATCTTGTCCATAAAATATTTTTCAAGAATTTCCCTAACATTATTGTTCTTTTTAGAGAGAGTACAAAAATAATTTGAATAATCTTTCTCTTGAAGCACAACTCTTAATGCACTTCCAATCAATGTTGACCATAGTTTGGCTAACTCCTCTTTTATCTCATTGAATCAAAATTAGAAAAGCGGAGTTATCCAATGTGTGTTCATAATTGAGTGGAATGAATTAAAAGTCACTTGAAGAGCAGGAATATTCAAATTACTATGTACTATTTTTTAAAAGGATAATAAGTTAGGGAAGTTCGAGAAAAAGTTTTAATGGACAAGACAATTTTGTGCAATGTGTCACAAGAAAATTACAAGTTATTAGTATGGCAAGTGACACTTAGGAAGCTTCAAAACTAATAAATAAAATAGTTATTACAGTTCATAGTGAAAAATATACTATCTTGTAGAAGTTATTCATGATAGAATTTACTTGTTCAACTCCATCCATAGTAGCATCTCTGAATTTATTTGCCTACACAAATTCTCGTGTAATACAAAACCTCTTCAGTTTTTCCACTCGTGCATTCCCATTTTCCCTTTGCTTATACTACACATACACCTTCCTCGACTTCTCGAGAGCATGGAGGATCTTTTCAGTCAGTACATTATGTATCTCACTCATACTGCTCTGCTTCTTTTCAAATATTTTTAGAGAATATTCATTTTTCATTCCATGCATTCTAACACTTGTTGCCTCCAGTTTTGTATTGCCATTTTCCCATTGCACATAGTGCACATGCTCGTTCGTGAACTTCTGAAGAGGAGGAACAATCTCTTCAACCAATACATTATCTATCTCATTCACTTTGGTTTGCTTATTTTCAACTATTTTTAGAGCAAATTCCTTTTCGACTACATACTATCTACTACCTACTGGTTGAATTATGCATTACCATTTTTTGATTGCGCATATTGTACATGCACCTTCCTCAAATTCTAAATAGTAGGTAGAATCTCTTCACTCAGTACATTATCTTTTATCTATCTCATTCAATGTGGTTTGCATAAATTTTGAATGTGATCTTCATTACATTCTTATTGTGTACTAAACAAATATTTTTCATTACATTCATACTGTCTATATATAACTTCATGTTGGAAAACATCGGGTATGTAATCAAATTGAGGTGAGAGGTCACAAACCAATTGGGTTGTTACTGTGTTAATTAGAGAATGTAACACCTCTGCCAAGGAACCCCAGAGGACAACACTAAACTAGGTCAACTTATGGAACAATTTTTTTTTTAAATACAATCAACAATAGGATATATAACATAACATAATAATCCAAACCTAGGTCCTCTAAGGTTCCTCGACTGCACTACTCACAAAATGAATAATTAAGATAATTAGAATCATTTCATTAACTACTAAGATAACATGATTCATCTACATGCAAGGTTCATTTTTAAAGCATCACATTAAATGTTTTCTACATTACTTACTTCCATAACATGCCAACTGATAATCAAATTTAAAGATCATTTCTAATTAACTAACATATGCAAGATGCATTACTTTATAGTATTCATTACAAGAAGAATTCATCAAGGATTGTTTTATTGTTACAATAATTACAATAATGCCTCCCCTAGTACATGTGGAAAGAATACAACAAGTTACAATAAGAGATACAATTGATAAACAATCTAATATACAAATACATGAAAGATTGCCTTCTTGAACTAGAAAAGGAAGTGGAGTCCACCACACAATGAACAATCTCCACGCACACGAACATGCAGCAAAAATACCCAATGGAGAAAAAGCACCAACCTCTCAACCATGTGGAACCTTGAGGTCCACCCCCCATGCTAGTGTTGGGAATAAGATGCCATTTAATTGCATTCTTAACATATTTCATGTATCTCCTAAGTCCTTGGAATGTGTTGCACAACACTAGGATTAGGAAGAGTTTAATTTAGAATGAAATAAACATTTAATTTGGCATTTGTAATTATTTATAAGTATTAGGAGCATGTGGGGACGCCTTGGAGTTAGCTCCTACAAAATAGGAGCACATGGGCGCACACATGGGAGGTGGGATCTACCTTAGTTCAATTAACTGGTTGGTGAATTAAGTACACTTCAGAAATGCATCTTAGGTTCCTACAAAATAAGGATTTTGATTTATGCATGTTTATTACCTATAAAATAGGGATTGAAGTTCAGTTAAGTTCACGTATGGTTCGGTTATCTTTGGTTAGTTTTAGTTGAATTCTAGTTGACTTTAGTTAACTTGGAATGCATGACTAATGACTTGAGTTGCATGAAAGATAACAAGGACTACCTTTAGTTAACATGGGATGACCATTCTTGCATGAATGGTGTTGAGAAATGTGTTAGTTAACAAGAAATGACTTGGACACAACTTGGGCACCCAAGTTGGCTTCTTGGAATTAACTCCTTTGTATGTTAAGATATTTAAGAAGGCTGAGTTAAGTGGCCCCTCTTTTGGGCGCCTAATTTAAGGATGAAGCCTTGAAGATATTTATAGAATAAAGGTTGAGTTTGCACTTCAGTTTGGGACGCCCAAATGCATGAAGATAAGGATTTGACATTGTTCTTCATGACATAACTTTACTTGCAAGAGATAGGCATACCTTTTAGGGATAGGGCTTGAGCATTGTAATTGTAACTCAATTGGAGTTTACAAAGTTGATCAAATCCTATTTATCTCAAGCAAGTTGAAGAGAGTGATTATCAGTTTTACTGCAGGTTGTGAAGAATTTTTGGTGAAGGAAAAAGAGGCATTCTCAAGCGAGAATTGGAGCTATTGTAATCTACTTCAGAGATTGAATAACAAATTAATTCTTTATGGAGTTTTTTACCCGAAAGGGTTTTCTCCACGGTATATGCTTGTGTAATCTTTTTAATATCCTGTCTACTTCTTCTATTAACTTCTATCTACACTCTAGAAACAATAAAATGGATTAATGAGATAATCATCCACAAAGAATCTGTAACAAAGGAAAATCATATTTAGATAAGCAATATTAAAGTTTCACAAAGTATTAAGCTAAGAAAACTCCTCAATTTTCAACAACTAAGAGATAACACATGGTCCCACACCAAACAGAGAGTCAAGAAAGTAACAGGCTAACACAATCAAGTGTTATAGATGGACTCCAACACAACACTAATATCACTTACAAAATATACTTCACTTCTAGAGGCACTCACATATCAAAGAGTAAATACAACTAAGGAGTGCTAGACTGCAATAGGGAGGAGTGTCATCACATAGCTTGATATGGGTTGTCCCGGTAGATCTTCCTAGGCCCTGACCCCCATCCTTGGTTGTCCTGGTAACCTCTCCCAATCCCTGACCCCCATACAAACTCATGTGGAACCAATGTACCTTTCATGAGGACAAGGCAGTTGATCTTTCCATTCCAGGACTTCCCATCTCATCTCAAGCCTAAATGAGAACTTGATCCATGAGTGATGCATATCATTATCTTGTTTAATGTGAATTCTACCCATCCCCCTAATTCATTATTAAGGTTATCACTAGATTAAGAAACCCTCTAATGGGTTGTCCTAGGCACCACTTTGCGTTCTGACCCTAATTGAGAGCCACTCCCCTTTTTTGCAACTAGTAAACCCTACATAGAGCAAGGCATTGAACATCTTGCACACTTATCATAATCACATAAACACCGATCAGGACAACATGAACCCATGTCCCAACCCATAGCCATAATTCAAACATCATAAACAAGAGGCAACACCCTTAGGGTTTACACTTCACACAAGGCACATAACCTAGAACATTACCAAACCACTTCCAAAGTGAAACAATCATAAGAAACATTCACACATAATATACCCCCTTCTAGGCCTCTGGAACCCAACCTTAAACAATTTTACACCAATGACACCCACTTTTATACAATTATAAAATCACCCAATCCCAATAATCAAAACACATTGTTTAATACAAACAATCAATAATAGCATTATAACCATGAAAATACTCCTTTAATTAAGGAATTATTCACTACAAATAATTACATTTAAAACACAACTATCACATTAAGTAAACAACCATCTTAATTGGACTAGATACTATGAAGCCCTAATATTTTGACTTTAATAATGACACTATTCTTATTAACTATTTCACGTAGCAATTATATTAAATAATTATAAAAATAACTAACACCTATTTACTAACTAGTTCACAAAGAGAAGTCTGTATCCTTTAGCATTTAATCTAAACCATTTAACTGATCTACAAATCATTCAATTATCCATTTACAAAATAAATCAATTCCCTTAACTTTACACACAATTAAATACTCCTTTTAATAATTTATTAAAATATAATGACCTACCTAGACAAAACTAATAAATTGCAATTAATTAACCCAAACAAAGAGTATTTCAAATAGAACAATGCAAATGAAGATAAATAATTTTCACTTACCAATTTTATTCTTCATTTTGTTCTTTTAACAAATAAGGACATATTGTTGCATAATGATAACTTGTCTTTTAAGAGTTCAAAATAACTATGTTTGATTAATAATCATGCTTGGAACAAGATATAAAGTAAATGAGGAAAATTCCATAACTCAATTGACAAGTTTTCTTTAAATTCAAGGTCTAATTCATAATCGAAGTTTACTTGCAATGGTTCTAGCTTAAGGTGTGCAAACTAAACCTAGTCTTCCTAACCAAAGTGTAAGGTATTGAACAATTATTTGAAACTAAAAGTTTCATTACTTGTTTTAATTTAAGAATTTTTCTAGATTCCCTATAGAAATTTTACCTATCCACTTAATTTATCCAATAAGATAGATTTTTGGATTCAACCATCTCCAATTTATTTGATTATTAATTTATTTTAAAATTAAGTACTTTATTCTACCTTTATACAAATGCTCAAATTAAAATTGTATCTACCATACCATCTTCTATGCTTGTTAGGTTTAAATTTAAATTATATTTCTCTAACAATCTTGAAGAGTAACTATTTATTCATTCTCATTTAATTCATCTTTCAAGATTTGGTTTGGATCAATTGTCTATTCTTAAAACTGGTGATTTATAAGAAGTGCCTTATTAAATATTCCTTTTACCAAGGCGTGCTTTTAATCCTTTTATTATAAATTATTATATTTACCCAAACTTACACATAATTCTACGATATCTGCATTACTTAATGACAAAGTAGTTTAATCCTTGGCAAGTAACTAACTATTCAATTGCTTATTGAGTCTTGATTAAGCAAAAAAAAAAGGTTTTGAAAGGACTTGAAACCCTTTACAATATTTGATACAAAATGTTGCTAAAAAGATGGGCCAAAGTAAATCAGTAGCAGACCAACGCAAAAAAACTAAGGCAAAAAGAGTGTTGAACAAAAGAGAAAACAATGAACCAACAACAACACTCAACAATGACAAAATAGAAAAACAACAAAAACCCACCTAAAGACTAGCAGAATAAAAACAACAGAGCAAACACTAATTCATTCTACTTATAGTGTTGGCCACCTCAAGCTCCTAGATCCTATACAAGTCAATCATTTCTAGCAGCTCCTTCTTGGCTTCAAAAGATCTTTTCCAATCAGTCGACCCTTTCGTAGCAAGGCCTTTGGTGTCATCTTTCGCACCCTTCTTTCCTTTTCCTTTAGCCATATGATACTTCTCCATAAGCTTAGAGAAGTACAATTGATCCTCTCTTAAATCATTGATCTTTTTGAACAGGACTTCCAAGGAGTTCGCGCTATTTTTCACAAAGATATGGCATGCATGCAACAACTTTTTGATGTCTACATTGGTGCCCGCAACCTTAACTTCCAACCCAGCCAACCATTCATCACTTCAGGATTTGAAATCTTGGAACAAACCTTCAAGGTCCACAATCTTGTCAATAAGAATGTCCGAAGCAAAATTTTTTGGCACATTCCTCAAGTTCTCCTTCAAACCCCTAATTTTAATATTCACTTTATTGAGCTCCTGAAGAGTCCACTTAGCTAATTTAAAGGTACTTGTGGCCCAAGCCCTAGCCATTTGTAGTAACTGAAACATTGAAGGAGATTCATCATTTAAATAAGAAAAATCCTCAGAGAGGGGGTCTACCTTCAAGGGTTCTGATTTAGCATTCATCCTCTCAGAGTCTTCCTCACATTGACCCTTATTCTTAGCCTGCATAGCATCATTAAGTAAGTTATGAGCCGACGAGTCCTCAATATTCCCCGTGTTATCACCAATAGCCTTCTCCTCATCTGAAACCTTGGCATCCTTCACAAGCACATTAGAGACCTAGTTTTTCAGCTTAGCAATGTGTTTGGATGATCTCCTTGGCTGGTCCTTGGCCTCCAATCCAAGCACGTTCTCTTGTAAACCCTCCTTACCACCAACATCAATCTCACCTTAGCCAACAATCAACTCCACCTTCTTGGGAGAAAAATCCTCCGACCCCACCTCCGTGTCCTCGCTATCAGAGAGAATAATGCACTTAGGTGCATGACTACTTTTAGGACAACTCTTCTTCCTCTTTTATGAAGAGGTGGCCTCAAGAGACTAAGGACCCACCTCCTCCTCTTCAACCCATTCATCATCTTCGACATTACTGATATCCAAACCAAAGGAATCAGACCCATCACTTGGAGTCTTATCCTTACCCATAATAGCAAGGGTAGGGAGGAGAGATTTGACATGCTTCATGATTAGAATAATGAGACCCTCATGGAGGACCAGGGTCTTCCTATTTTTTAAACGTGCATACATTGAAATCTCTATAAATGAAAGCAGGAAAAAAGGAAAAGAAATATACAACCCGTGTTTAAAGTGATTTAATAGAGTGAAATGGTGTCCCAAAATTGTAGTAAACCTACCTTCCAGCATCACATAACGAATTATTACCTCAGCCACCTCTACCCAAATCTTCTTGAGCAACTTGCGCTCGTAGCCCCATCTCTCCATTTTCACCAACTTCTTTCTCTCATCATCCTTAAAAAATTGAGCCATTACATCCTCATTACTCTTCTTGTCCTTGAAAAACTTGCGACCTACCATCGACATCCCAGTCACACCAACAATCAACTCCTCATTCACATCCACTTCCAAACCCTTTATCTGAAGCTTCCTATTATGCCAGCAAGAAACAAATTTTGTTGACACATTTGAGTCGTGCCCATGTAGACGTTCCAGGAACGGTGTAAAATTCTCGTGGTGCAAAATCTTCCATAGTTTTTTTCTTCTTCCTTAGACACACGCAAGTATGTGGTTTTATTCTACTTCTATCACCACCCAATTTACTAGACACCAGATGGGAAAAACCCTTGCAAAAATCATTGGAATAAAATCCAGCTATCCGAGAGAGACCCACAAAACGTGTGAGTCAGAATAAGGTACTAAGGCTTAAATGCCTCCACCGCCTAATATCATCCCATTCCATCATTCCACAATAAACTCCTAGCTCTCTAAGGAATGATCGATCTCTCCTAGTCTCTTCACATGCAATTAACATCATTATACTATCTTTAATTAGTTTCTCCACATTCTAGCTCGGCATATGGGTGCCACGTAGGTAATTAACAATGTTTAAAGAGTCGCCTTCAACCCATAGTTTTGAATAACCTCTGTCCACAACAAATTTTATGCTTGCATACGCAGCTTCGGCCTTAGCACAAGGTAGGACACTTGCTTATTGAGTCTTCGATTAACTACCTTTCAATTTCTTTATCTATATTCAATTAATTACTTATTTTAACAATTATTATCCATTTAAAATTCTTTATTAAATGACATGTTTATTTCTTCACTATCGTATAGTCTTTCACCAATAGGAAAATCAATCTTTTACTATTTACCACCTTATAATATAATTTACATATACATATATAAATATATATATACATTTATATCATATTATCAATTAAAATTCAATCATAATTTACTATTATTCTATACCATATTATCAATTAAATGCAATCATAATTACAAATTGCAAACTTAAGAAAATACATTATCCAATGTTAATGTATAGGCGTGAATTTGCACCCCTAACACAAATTCCCCTTTACCCCTTACACTTAAAAAAACCTAAGGTGGAGGATTAATTCCACTTAAGCTCATCGTTCGCATTACACTTGGCACCCATTTTGTGGGTCAGTGGAGGCATTTATGTTGGGAGCACCTGCGCGGTGCGCGAACGTCCGTGCGACACGCTTACGTCCCTAGAAGATTCCTACGACTGGAGTCTGCAGAGACGTTACACTTCCTATTGAAAGTCGAAGTGTAATGCCTCCCTTCGGCTGGCTGACCCGAATATGGCTATTTTCATCTCCTTCCTTCATATTCTTCACTCTCTCATTCATTCAAAGAGTTTTGCAAGATCTTCAGTTCATCTCTTCACATTTTCTCCACTCTTTTAAGCATCCACAAGCTTTGTAGCAGCACTTCACACTCCATAGCAACAATACTACTCTATCACTCCAATAGTGTGAGTGCAAGACAAACACCATTACAACAGAGGCTTGAGTTCCTCTCATTTTCTCCTCCACTAGCCTTGAGTGCTTTGGACGGAGGTGGTAAGCTCCTCTTATCTTCTCTATCATTTTGGTTGAGCAAGCACATACTATTTTGCAGTGCCTTTTGTTTATGTAGCTTGTTTTCTCTTCTTTATCATATTATTTCTATCATTGCAAACTTGGCTCTCCATGGAGGTGGGAACACCAAAATGGGGGTCTAACTGAGGCAAAATCCTAAATAGCCCCCTAACATTTTTCCTCTTTATTGTGTGCAGGTGGAGAGATCTTGGAGCAAGCTAGCGAGAAGATTGTTGTGCGAAATCATTTTTGTCACCCTTGTGGTAATCTATTTCCTTTATCACATTCGTCTTTATGTTTCACTCTTCTTAATCTTATTCTATCATTCTAGAAATTCTTGAACTAGGCTGATAGTCCCTTCTTTGGAACTTAACCTTGTCTCTCTGGTTTTCTAGCCGTACGAATGCCAGCGCACCTATGAGATGCTAGCACGTCGCGTCGTTGTCCCATAATCACGCTTTTTCCCTTAGATAGAGAGCTACCTGAGACACAAAGTTGACTCTAAAATATTGACCTCCCTAGTCTCCCTTCAACTCTCGGGTTTGCAGAGTGATTGAAGAACCTACAGTTCTCATCACTTTCATCCTGCCTATCCCAACCTTCCTTTAAGTTGAGGTAAGTTAGGGCAGCCATACTGCTCTTGGCCTTTCGTGACCTGGGGCCTTGTAGTGGTTGGTCCCCATCTCTTACATTTTTGGTGAACTCGACGTGAACCAATGTCTACTCTTTCGTTGGTGCTCTAATTTTTTCCCTTATACCCTTTGCTTGTAGTATCCCTCTGTGTTGTGAAGTTTATGAGAGTCACAACCCAGTCTATGACCTCTGTGCATATTGTTAGGAGAAGTCTGAGACACCTTCTGATGGAGAAGATGAAGGTCTCCTTTAGTTTCACTATTGGTCTTTTCTCTGATTATGTAGTTGGTCTATCTATGCAGGAGCACGTATCACAGAGCGAATCTAGATTCCTCAATGAAACTGATTGCATCCCTACCCCTCTTGCGTCACCGACCTCCTCGTTCATAGACAAGCATGAAGCTGTCCAAATCCCTTGTGAATATGTCATTAGTCTAAGCAAAGGGCTGGGTGCATTGGAAAATCACCTTGAGAAAAACCCGAAGCTGGCTAGGGCTAATAAAGTAATCAGTGAAATAAGATACATGGTAGGAAAAGACCGAACAAGTGTAGAACTCTTGGCTAGTCTCGTTGTTCTGGTTGAAGTGTGTGCCCCTTCGGATCATAGTCACATGATATGAGGTGGCCCCTTTGAGGAATGCGAGAGACAATTAGAAATGTTGATGCTTCCTACATCTATGTACATGGTTGACGCGGTCCCTTCGGTCAATGTGCTCGCTGCTTCTAAAAACTCAGAAACTATCAAAGTAAACAAAAACCCCTTAGGTTTCCACTTCACCCCTTCTACTGCCTCCGGTGGTGGAGGATTTGGCAGGATGATCGATGGAGGCTTTGGTGGTGGAAACTTCAGAAGTGGAGGTGGTATCGACAGAGGCAGTGCCGACGAAGGTCATGGTGGTGGCCTTGGAAGAGGCGGTGGCTCTGACAGAGGTTATATTGGTGGCGGTGGCATCGGTCGTAGCTCTAGCGGTAGTCACGGTGGTGGTCTAGGCAGTGGCTCTAGTGGTGGTTCTAGTGGTCCTATGCCTTCTAATTACCCTATTCTGAATACCCTTCTCCAGAATATGGGGAAGATGCAAAACCAATTGGAAAACCTTTCCCAGGCCTCGACCTAGCCTATTTTCCAGCCCTTCTTCTGACACAGTCCGTTGTCGATTGCAATTATAAACACTCCTTTCCCGCAAGGGATGGAGATTCCTAAATTTGAGAAATACGATGGTAAAGGGGACCCATAAACACATGTGTCTGCCTTTAACACCTTATGCACAGACTTTTTCCATCACGATGCATTGATGGAAAAATTGCTCCCTCGATCCCTCTAGGATACAACACTCGAGTGGTATTGTTTCTTGCCTAAAAATTCCATCTTTACATTCGATCAACTTGTGAACCAATTCCTATGATAGTTCCAAGCCAACATAGGACCAAAGATGACCTTCTCTAACCTTGTTCAATCTAAACAAGGGGATAATGAGAATATTACGAACTTTATAGCATGATATTAGGCACTCTTTTCACAAATATCATACCCATTACCTGACTCTGATGTGCAGAAGGTGTTCATAGGGAGCTTAAAATGGCCTTGGCAAGAGAAGTTTGCCCTTATGAAATACCCTTATTTTGCACATTTGTGTGCAACTTTACGAGAGTACCAATAGACGGTGGTTCAGTTCGAGGGTTCCTCCTCGCGCTCCCATCTTGAAGGGAGGTCTGTCATATCAATCTCTGGAAAAGGTAAAGCTGTTGTGAATGTAGTAGCTGTTGTGGATAACAACAGCCTCAAACACAACTGAAAGTTTACAAAGCTATCATAATCTTATTCTTCCATCTTGCAAAATTTGTTGAAGGATAAGATCATTAGCTTTCCAACCCCTAAGCTAGTTAGGGAATCGTATCCTAACTGGTACGAAGCAAATACCTATTGTCAATACCATTGAGTTAATGTACACGATACCGAACGCTGCATGTGCCTGTGCCATGAGATACTAGATCGCATCGAGGATTGTGCTATTCGTCTTGATGGGAATAAACAAAACACAAACAAATCAATGGAGAAAGATAATAGTGACTTACAGATATACACAAACCCGTTTCCATCACATTTTTCTAACATGATTATTGACCCCTCCGATTATGTTTCTTATCTTGAGGCGTATGTTAACATGGTTACTGTTACTCCCTCTCCTCGTCTTGCGATGAGTTTGGCAGATGTAACCGTCACTTCGCAAGACATTCCAACAAATGACAAACCTTCTCCACTTTACATTCTCGCTTGCTTCAATGGCAACATTGTGATAGGAGTCTTAGTCAACCCCACGAGTAGAGTGAATGTCATCATAGAGGAGACATTACTCTTGAGTTCCCTACAAAGGGAGAAATATGAAAAAAGAAAATCCATCATCCATACGCATGATGGTCTTTCTCTTAAACCTTATGGATTGATAATGCTGTCCATTCTAGTTGGACCTAAGAATGTAGACACGGTCTTCGATGTCATTCTCGAGTCAGACCTATTCAGAGTGAAGCTAGGTATACCTTGGCTAGCTTCCATGAATGGGATCACCTCTGTAATTTATAAGTATCTGAAGTTTTCCCATGAGGGTGTTGTGCACGTAGTTTATGATACTGGATACCGGCCAGTGGTAACTCATGGGGGATACTCATTGGATCAATTTTGGCCCACTCCAGTCAGTTCGCTCCCACAAAGAATGGATCTACTTTACAAGAACTATGTGAAATATAATATTGGAGGCAAGGGACAGTTGAAGTTGACCCTTCCCATAGCGAATCTACCAACTGCCTTCTCCTCTCGAAAGGGAAAGGAGAAGCTCGCTCCCTCTTGGGCTAACTCATGTACTTCCCTTTCTTGGGAGGAGTATTGGATGAACAAGCTTGGCCTCTACCCACTGAGTTTGATGATGCCTCCTTGGCGAAGACCCAAGATTAGGATATCAGATCTCCCTAATGGGTCCCTTGGACCCTGGTACTATTTGTATGGGAAAAGGAAAGGCTTGCAAAGAGAATTTATCCCGTGACCTCTTTTCATTCCCCCAAGTAGGAAGAAGCCCACCACTAAGGTGTTAGGATCGATTCTTCCTATTGTTTATGAACTTGTTCCTCCTGTTCCCATTTAGGAGTGTGTCCTTCCACTGGAAACAGTCATGGAAGACACTCCCATGGCTAAGAAGGAGCCTTCTATTCCTTCACAAGCTCTGGCTTCTGGTTCAAAGAGTTGTAGAAACCACCTTGCGCGCGAGCGTAAGCACCGGCGAAAGGCTCTCCTAGCTGAGCAAGCCTCCTTACAGAAGAAGGAGGAGTAGATGACGACACCTCATGCTGTGTCCTCCTCTCTCCCCCCTTCTACCTCTACCCAAACTAGCTCTAAATATCTTCCAGCTCTCGTTGTGAGCACACACGTGCCTAGAAAGGTGTAGGTGTTCATTGCTCTTTCTGTAGAGCCATTTTGTTGAATTTTGTTTTGGATGTCTCACCTTTCCCGAAGCCCATGGATATGGTTAATACTTTAGTTGTATCCACTGTGATTATTTTATCCTCTCCCTCAACCCTCCTTTCTTCATCTTTGGGGAGTTCACCTCCTCCAACGAAGAAGAAGGTAGAGCGTGGTCCCTCTAGCAATGGAGGACGTAAGAGGAGTCTACCTTCTCTGAAAGGTGGCCCCATGCTGACTTGTTCTGTCCTAGTGACAAAACCAGTTCTAGCCTTCCCTGAGTTTTTCATCGCTCCCGAGTCTCTCAGTGAGCCTAGCGGTGAACCTTAGGTGCAAACTCCTTCGTCTGTCGAGGTGATACATGGCACTCCCGTCAAGTGCATGTTCAACTCAATGGATGAAGTTCTGACCTTGTCAGTGATCTTCGCGAAGTTGTTGACCTTAGACCCACAAGAGTTGAGTGACAAAGACCTCATAGGTCCCTCTGCCTTGGCCCTTGTTGCGGGAGGATCGAAAGCTCCTCCCCTTAACATTACACCATTGCAGGCTCTTCATCCTTCCCCCTACAATGATCTAGAGTGGGAAGCTGGTGACCTCTTGGTCGACCAATGTTAGGGGGAGACCCTCTTCTTGATCTTTAGATTAGATGTGTGCATGTGTTGTGATGTGATTCCCCCATGATTGTGTTGTATGTGCCTGGATGACCCTTGTCACCCTTGTTGGTGCTTGGATACAGGCGTGGTGTTTGTGTTGTAAACCTTACTCTTTATGTATAATTATTCTTCCATGTTTGTGATTGAATTTCAACAAATTGGGGATGATGCAAAGCGTTGGGAGCATTTAGGCCTCCTTCCATGTTGACCCAATTTTTTATTTTTACTTTGTCTTCCGTGCATTCTTCCTAATCTGGTTGGGGATTGATAATATTTTGCCTCGCACAATGGTTACCTACTATTTATAAATAAAGGCAGATTTGACCTCGTAAAACCAGATCCCCCTATGCCTTTTGTGTGTGTGTTTTCCATTCCTCTACTTTTCTCTTTATCTTTCTCTCTTCTTTGCTTGAGTTGTCCCTCTTATGTGTGACAATGCCACTTCAACACCATTTGGGTTTTAGAAAATGAATTCATTGTTAATGAATATTTTCTCAAGACTCTTCACACACTTCTTTGTTGGAATTGCATTCTTGACTTGAAACCCTAACAGAACATGTTTCCTTCATCATGGGTTTGTAAAGAAAGGACTTGAACATCTTTCTCCAAAGCGGGAATGGTCTTGATGTTCCCCTCGCGTGGGCGCATATCCTTCCTTTTAAATTCCTTGATGAAGTGAACATCGTTCGAAAGGATTCCTTGATGATGAATTGATTTGATAAAAAAGATGTTAGCTTTTGAACAGTGTGTCCCTTGAGGGGATCCCTGCTTTTCACATTTGGTTCCCAAGGGGCAACCCGATTAGACTAGTTTCACATCTTCACATCTAGTCTAGGGGCAACCCGACTAGACCTACTTTACATCCTTACGTCTAGCTTGGGGGTAGCCTGACTAGACTTCACTTTTCAAATAATGTGTCCCTTGAGTGGACCCTCCTTCCTTTTGAAGGGTTCTCGAGGGACCCCTTTGAAAGACTCACAACTTAGCGATGGTCTATGTGACTATCCATTCACTGGCCTGCACGGCTGCTTCCTGACATGTTCTATCTATGGGTAAACATGTCACCCTCTCTGACTCTGTGAAGTCCCCGTTGCTCGGTCTCCTTCATGTGAGAGTTCTTGAAGGGTATCCCCCTTGCAGGACTGTGAGCCTGTAAGGCACTTTTGTTCTTCAACTTTATAGTTCCACGAAATTATGAAGTCCTTTTCCTGCACTTCCAATTTCTCCAGACTATGCTTTGCTTCTTCGTCAAGTTCAAGTATACATCTCTTACCTTGTTACTTCTTACTACTCTACTTTATTGAAGCACTCATCAATACTCATGCTCGCTAAAGTGGGGGAAAAATATATAGGCATGAATTTGCACCCCTAACACAAATTCCCCTTTACCCCCTTACACTTTTAAAAACCTAAGGCGAAGGCTTAATTCTACTTAAGCTCGTTGTTCGCATTATACTTGGTGCCCATTTTTTGTGTCAGTGGAGGCGTTTCTATCGGGGACGCCTGCACGACATGTGGACTTCCATGTGGCGAGATTACGTCTCTGGTAGATTCATGTGGCTGGAGTCTGTAGAGACGTTACACTTCCTATTGAAAGTCAAAGTGTAATGCATCCCTTCAGCTGGCTGACCCGAATATGGCCATTTTCATCTCCTTCCTTGATATTCTTCACTCTCTCATTCATTTAGAGAGTTTTGCTAGATGTTGAGTTCATCTCTTCACATTTTCTCCACTCTTTCAAGCATCCACAAGCTTTGTAGCAGCACTTAACACTCCATGGCAACAATCTACCACTCTATCACTTCGATAGTGCGAGTGCAAGACAAACACCATTACAATAGAGGCTTGAGTTCCTCTCATTTTCTCCTCCACTATCCTTGAGCGCTTTGGACGGAGGTGGTAAGCTCCTCTTATCTTCTCTATTTTTTTGGTTGAGCAAGAACATACTATTTTGCAGTGTCTTTTGTTGATGTAGCTTGTTTTCTCTTCTTTATCATATTATTCGTATCATTGTAAACTTGGTTGTCCGTGGAGGTGGGAACACCAAAATGGGGGTCTAACTGAGACATACCCCTAAACAACCCCCCAACATTTTCCCTCTTTATTGTGTGTAGGTGGAGAGATCTTGGAGCAAGCTGGCGAGAAGATTGTTGTGTGAAATCATCTTCGTCACCATTGTGATAATCTACTTCCTTTATCACATTCGTCTTTATGTTTCACTCTTCTTAATCTTATTCTATCATTCTAGAAATTCTTGAACTAGGATGATAGTCCCTTTTGTAGAACTTAACCTTGTCTCTTTGGTTTTTTTGTCGTACGGATGCCAACACACTTGTGAGATGCCAACGTGTCGCGTTGTCATCCCAGAACCACGCTTTTGTCCTTGGATAGAGAGCTACCTGAGATACAGAGTTGACTCTAAAAGATTGACCCGCCTAGTCTCCCTTCAACTCTCGAGTTTGTAGAGTGATCAAAGAACCTACAATTCTCATCACTTTCATCCCACCTATCCTAACCTTCCTTTAAATTGAAGTAAGTTAGGGCAGCCATACTGCTCTTGGCCTTTCATGACTTGGGGCCTTGTAGTGGTTGGTCCTCCTCTCTTATAGTTAAATCGCATAGAATAACCCTAATGTACATTGTAGAGGCAACAAGGTGCAACATAGACCAGGACACGACCCCTCATGGCACAGTTGGGAAAGGACTATGAAGATAACGATACACTACATTAAGGAGGCACGTAGGTAGTTTGATAGAAGGGCCTCAAGAAGATCCCATCTCATGGAATGAAAAGATAGCAGGATGCATGCAAATTAGATTTGTTGGAAAGGCTAAAAAAAATTTCAAGGAAATGTAATTGGTAGACGTAAAATCAAATTCATTACCAGACTCCTCGCTACTTGTGCAAAAATGGGAGATTGGGACGACCTGTGGACACGCACCAAAGTATAATGGTAGGGGAATTTTTTTCAGACATTATAGTTAGAAATGCACTCAAAGACATATATGCAAGATGTGAAATCATAGAAAAACTCCTAAATTGTTGGCAAGAAGCCTCAAAGAGATGTCTATCTCATGGAGTGAAACGAAATTATTACAAAATATGGAAAAAATAAATTTTGTAAGGAAGTTCTCAAAATTTTTAATTTATGACGCATTCTGGAACATATCCTAACATTGTAAGCTTTGCTTGTATTCTAGGTGCATACAGTCATGCAGGTTTAGAGGATGAGGGTTGCACATACCTAACACATTAGTAACCCTTATTGCATCACATATATAGTTGATCATTAGGTGTGCACGGTTGACCTTCATGCCCATGTTGGCTATCTGGGGGACACCTTAAACCTTATTACTACAATGCTAGCTAAACCGATGGTGCCTATGGATCACATATCATCTCTACAATGAATATCTAAAATACCAAATACAAATTTGAGGAATTTGTGCCCTGTTCAACCTAGTGGCATATGACACGATCTTCCATTACTGTAAATTGGACAATAACAGGTAAATAGATATTGACAAAATGACATGGAATAAGAAGAGGGAAGTTAATGGTTTGCTAATCGGCTTACTAAGAAGGAATATGCCAAGAAGACACTACAAAATAGGCTGACAATGGAAATACTACAATAGTTTCACAAGTCCTAAAGAAAGTTAACCTTAAAATAATAGTGACCAACCTGACAAGATAAATAATTTGCAGAAGCTCTTTTGCATAACCAAAATTACTGAGAAAAACGTAGTGAAAGATCTGGCAAGCTAGATTATTTCTCGAGAAAGCCAAAATCACCAAGAAAATCACAATAATAGAGTTGTCGAGCTAAGTAATTAGTTGAATATCTTATGTATCACCCAAATTACCAAGGAAATCAATATAATTTTGATAAAAATTGAATGAAAGAACTCAAGTGTTAAAAGCAAGGTGATCTTTCAAATAGAAGCCTCGGTTTATCCCAGACTGTACAATATATCCAATTAAATTAAAAGCACTAATAGACTTATATGACTAAATAAATCTATTATTTGTAAACAAATCAATGAATAAGAAAACCTTTGCAATAAATTTGTAAAACTTACACTAGAAGACTGTACAACAGTGGAAGATGACTTTGCTTCTGATTTGTAAAGGGAGGAATGAGTGGAAGTGTTGAAAGACATTCCATTAGCTTTTAATTCGTAGCGATATAGGCTCCTCCCATATCTCCGTTTGAAGGGTAATTGACTGTTAAACCATATTTGAATTTATAATTTTCTATTTATTTGGTCTAGGTTGAATTCCTTATACAATTGGATTACATGAGTGTTTATGGAGTACGTTTGGAGTTGGTAGGTATTGGAAGGAAAGCTACGAAGGTATTGAAAGTACCTTTCCCCTTCCCTCCCCAAAACCAAAACATCTACAAGAGAAAGAGAATGTCGGTTGCACCAACTATCCCAACTAACTATATAACAAATTGAGGTTAACTTTTTAATTTTTTGAATCAGTAGTTAAAACAATTAAAATCATCTCGTTATAATTATAACAATGTAATATGATAAATATTCAATTTTACACAAACGAGTAAAACCATTTACCCATATTTATTTACATATTATAATTAATTATATAATTCCAACCTTATAATATTTATTTTATTTTAATATTACATTATAATTTATTTTTATTATAAACTACAATTATTTATAAATAAATTAACATTTATTTATCAAAGTACCTTTTTAATGCATCAAATAACCAAAAGCATTTATCCAATAATTTTAAATTAAATAAACCAAATTCCAATCAATTAGTTGAACCCTAACCAGGGTCAAAAAGCAAGGTCTCAAGCAACACCAACTAACCATAGACAAAACTAACAACACTGACAAGGTATCAGACTGGATACTCATCTTCTTCGAGGATGATGGCTAAGGTAGGGGACCAAGTGTTATCTTTGATCAAATTATCCATTGGGTTTCAAGGCATGCTCAAACTTGTCAATTCAGGTGGAGTTGATGCCTAGTACTTGCAACCTACAACACACAAAATGGTCGTGCATATATATATATATAAATAGACACTCACATCATGATAAACCTATCCTTAAACATATATAATAATTCCTCTCTTAACCTTCACACATAGTCCATAAATTCATACTATACAACTATAAGAGAGGGGGACCATGTTCAAGGGCCCAGGTCACGAAGAGCCAAGAGCGGAAGGGTGCCCTAACTTACCTCACTCTAAAGGAATGTTTCAAATGAGGGATAAGAATGATGAGGACTATAAGGTCCTTCAATCACTCTATAGACCCAAAATTCAGAATGAGGCTAGTCGAGCCATATTTTGGATTCAACACTGCACCTCAGGTAGCTCTCTACTCAAGGACGAAAGCATTGTTCTGGGAAAAAAGTGCCACACTGGCATCTCTCAGGTGCGCTGGCGTTTGTACAACCAGAGGACCAAAAACACAATAAGAACCACCAAAAAACAAGCTGACAACCTAGCTAGTGATTTCTAAGGGAAAAAATAGAACTATAAATAAGAGATACAAATGAATATGATAAAGAAAATATATTAAAGCTAACGTGACAAAGATAATCTCACAAAAGGGCCTATACGCCAGCTAGCTCCAAATGCTCATCCACCTACACACAAGAAGAGGGAAAATTATTGGGGGTTGTATAGGGGTCTACCTTAGTCAGACCCTCGTTTCGGTGTTTCCAACTCCATGGACAACCAAGATAGCAATGATAGAGAAATATATGATAAAGGAGAAAAGAAAGTAGAGAACACAATAAACACTACAAAATAGTGAAGTGCTACTTAACCAAATCGTAAAGGAGAGGAGTGAAAATGTTACCACCTCCACCAAGAGCTTACTAGCCAATGATGGAGAAAGAGAACTTGAACAATCACCACAACCTCAACTGTGGTGAAGGGAGGTGTTGCAAAAACTCAAGCCCATGCTACAATGGCTTGTTCCACACTTGCTCTACAGAGTTGATGGAGTGTTGTTGTTTCTGCTATGAAGTGCCAAAGTGCTACTTGAAGTGATGGATGTGAAGTGAATGTATAGAGATTGCTAAAAGAGATGCCCAAGAGATGAGTTGCATGAAGAATGAATATTTTTGAAGGTGAGGTGAGGAAAATAAGGCATTTTTGGGTTGGTTGGTCGAAGAGGGACATTACAATTCATTCCCAATAGGAAGTGTAATGCCTATGCCAACTTCAGATGTGGGAATCTGTCAGGGACGTAAGCACTCTATGCGGATGTCTGTGCACTATGCGGGAGTCCTCGACAATTATTCTTCTACGAACACAAAAGACGAATGCCAAGTGGAACGAAGGAAGCTTGCTGATGTGGAATTTGACCTTCGAATTTGGTTTTCTAAGATGAGGAAATGTAAAAGGGGAATTTGCATAAGGGGTTTAAATTCACACCTATACATTTTGTCCCCACTTTAGTGAGCACAGATACTGATGAGTGCTTCGGTAAAGTAGATCAAAAAGGTAGTACGGTTAGAAATGTATACCTGAACCATCGAGGAAGCAAACTGTGATCTGGTGAGCTCAAAAGCACAAGCTGGAACAAAAGACTCCATAGTCTCGCATAACCATGAAGTTGTAGAATGAAAGCATCTTGCAGGCCCACAGACCTACAAGGAGGCGACCCCCAATATCTCTCACATGAAGGAAGCCCCAAGAAGTAAGTGTCTCACAAGCCCACATAACTATAAGGAAGGTACACTCAAAGATCTCTCACATGAAGGAAACTATGAAAATCACCTTACAAACCTACAGACCTACAAGGAAGGTATCCTCCAAGATCTCTCACATGAAGGAAATCAAAAAAAGCGCCCTATAGAACTGTAGGCCTGCAAGGAAGGTATCCTCCAAGATCTCTCACATGAAGGAAACCAAGAAAAGCTCCCTACAGACCTATAGACCTGTAGGGAAAGTATCCTCCAAGATCTCTCATATGAAGGAAATTGAGAAAATCGCCCTATAGACCTGCAAACCTATAGGGGAGCGATCACCAAGATCTCTCATATGGAGGAAGCTCAAAGGAAGCACCCTACAAGCCCATAGACCTATAGGGAGGTATTCACCAAGATATCTCACATGGAGGAAACCAAAGGAAGGGGACTCTGTAGAGTCAAGAAGCGGCTTCACAGGTGCACTTACAAAGCAACATGTTTACTCGCAGATAGAACATGTCCAAAAGCGGCCACGTAGGCAAGTAAGCAGCCACTTGTGCAGATTGTCAACAAGTTTGAAAACTTTCAAAGGTGTCCCTCGAGAACTCAGTGTGAAGAGGAGGTCCACTCAAGGGATGCGTTTTTTGAAAGTACAGGAAGGATGTTCTTTCTCATATCGATTCATCATCAAGGAATCCTTTTGAAAGATGTTCACTTCATCAAGGAATTCGAAAGGAAGAAAAATATGCTTCACAATTAAGACAAAAAGAATGTAATGAAAGGCACCTTCAAAATTTAACACAAATATCAGGTAGAGTAAAATATGCGTTTCAAATTCCTCTTATGATTGAAAAAAGATATGCTTTCTTACTATAAACGGTGCAATAAATTTTGGAACTTTAACTCTTCGTACCACTTGCAATTACATTTTTCAACAAACCAAGGATTTGTGTTGTAAAAGGGAAAGTGCTTCATACAACGAAGAATGTCATTGAGGTGGTCGACACACCTGAGAGGGTGTGTAATGGTGCATCTTCTTCGAGATGGTCATGTGCCACAAACATGTAGGTAAGATCCGATAATTACAGGATGTAATCAAGTGCATAATTTTAATCTCTCATAAGTGGTTACGATGTTGATTGGAAAGTGGGAATGTTTTAATCAAGAGGAAGCAACCATGGTACAGAGGAAGTCCCCTTATTTTATGAAAATGCTCAACATTGAGGCAATGACGTGTTCGGTAATTGATTCTAAACTTCCAATTTCCCTTTACTTCCAATGCATCAATCAAAATGATTTACAATTTGAGTTAGAAAATATCATGTCTATTACAAATATGCTATTTTGACAGTATATTGTTCCTTCAATTCAAGACAATAATCAGGGAGACCATCATGCTCGTGCCATAGTCCACGAAAACAAGGAAGAGCATGCAAAGGGAGACCCTAAGGATGGGGAGAGACCCAATGAAGCACGTGTTAATGTGGAGGATGGGAAGGTAGATATAATAACTCAATTATTGCATCGTTTGGTTGTGTGTATATGTTGTGCATTCAAATTGTTTTAATATCAAATATATTAAGTAATTTTATTTTCTAAATTTACTGTGCATGTTGCTGCTGAATACAAAAGAGAAGTGGAGAATGCTAGATACATATATTACTGTATTGTAGAATAATGTATGAGAAAATATCATGATTGGAGATTGTTCAACATGCATAGGATACATCATCACCACCTTCCTATTCTCGCGGCACCAAAGCGTGGCTAAACTACATCGAGGGGGAACCAAAATGCCCCCCTCCTCCCCCTGAGAAATTGAAAGAGTACCTTGAAAAGAAGGTCAAAAATATGGAGTACCAAATGAATCTATGACATAATCTCCAATAGAAACATAGCTTTCGTCTACTTCCCTAGGAAGGAAAGGATGAGGTGAAGAAGGAAATGGCGTTATACAACAGTGAGGAGAAGGAGTAGAGAAGGCAAAAAACATTAAAATTGCAGGAAAGAAAGAGAAAGGAAGGAATGGTAATGTCGAATTAAACTGTTAAATTTGAATTTTGGTTGGTTCATATTTTCTATTTTGATGCATACAAGGTTCACTTAAAGTTAACTTACATGACATGTCAGGGTGATGGTTGAGAAGTGGTTCTTGCCGCCCAACAAAGTAGTGTTTATTCGGTAGAGGAAGTTGTGCCCATGAAAGCCCAAGATGATGTTCTTCCTCCCAACTCGACATCTAACATTTAGAAGAAGCATCGTACATGGTCAAAAGTTTCAAGGCACCCTCATAAGAAGAAACGAGAACAAATGGTGATCTCAAAATCTTTCGTTTAATGTTTGTTTTGATTATTTGAATGAATTGGTTGCATGTATCTGAATTTGATGTGACATTTAAATTCCTACTATTACACAACAAGGATGAACAATGAAATGTTTCCCTTGAGTAGGTTTTTGTTGTATTGGAAGATGAAGTAGTGCCCATGGAAGCACAAGATGATGTTGTTCCTCCCAAACCCTTATCTAGAACATTGAGAAGAAGAAGGAGCGTATACGAATTAAAGTTTCCTCATGCACTCACAAGAAGAAACAAGAATAAATAGTTATTTTAAAATATTCTATTTTGATGTTTGTTTTGATTATTTCAATGAATTGGTTGCATTCATTTGAATTTGATGTGATGTTTCAATTATTGCTATTATAGGGCAACAATGAACAACGAAGTGCTGCCCTTGAACAGGGTACTATTGATTTGGAAGACGAAGCAGTTTCCATGGAAGAACAACATGATGTTGTTCCTCTCAACCCACCATCTAACATTGAGAAGAAGAAGAAGAAGAAAAAGGAGCATATACAGTTTAAAGTTTCCTCATGCCCTCACAAGAAGAAATGAGAACAAATGGTGATTTCAAAATCTTCTATTTAATGTTTATTTTGATTATTTCAATGAATTAGTTGTATGCATTTGAATTTGATGTGACATTTCCATTCTTGCTATTATAGGGCAATGATGAATGATGGAGTCCTCCCCATAAACAAGGTAATGTTGATTTGGAAGACGAAGCAGTGCTGATGGAAGAACAAGATGATGTTGTTCCTCCCAACCCACCATCTAACATTGAGAAGAAGAAGAAGGAGCATACACAGTCAAAGGTTTCCTCTCACCCTCTCAAGAAGAAACAAAAAAAATGGTGATTTCAAAATATTTTATTTAATGTTTCTTTTAATTATTTGAATGAATTGGTTGCATGCCTTGAATTTCATCCAATGTTTCAATTGCTGCTATTACAGGGCAATGATGAACAATGAAGTGTTTCCCTCAAAGATGGTACTGTTGATTTCGAAGATAAAGCAATTCCCATGCAAGAACAAGATGTTATTGTTCCTCCCAACTTGCCTTCTAACATTGAGAAGAAGACGAAGAAGCAAGGGCGTACATAGTCAAAAGTTTCAAGGTGCCTTGACATGGAGAAACTAGAAGAAACGATGAATTCCAATTCTTTTATTTAATGTTTGTTTTCATTATTTCAATGAATTTGATGTCACGTTTGAATTCATGCTATTACAAGGAGAGGATGAACAATGGAGTGCTGGCCTTGAACTAATTGGCCATGCGGTTGTAATTAAAATGGGAGAGGCTAATAGAGATGGACATGCAGATGGGGAGAGCACTAGCCTGCAAGTGGGGCAAGGAAATAAATATGGACATGGGGACGAGGAGAGCACTAGCCTGCAAGTGGGACAGGGTAATAAATATGAACATGGGGATGGGGAGAGAATTGGTTTGCAAGTGGGATAGGGTAATAGAGATGTACATGGGGACGGGGAGAGCACTAGCTTGCAAGTGGGAGAGGGTAATAAAGATGGAAATGGGGATGAGGAGAGCATTGACCTGCAAGGGGGAGATGGAAATAAAGATGGACATGGGGATTGGGAGAGTAGCAACATGCCATCTATATCAATAATAGGCCCAACACACTTCCATGCTTCTGTTCTAATTTATTTATGAATCCTTTAATATATTTTGAATTATGATTCACGTCAATGACGTTTCCATTGCAGCCAAATCATGTTGATGAATAGATGATAGAGTTCAAGGGCATCACTTTTAAGATTAATGATCATGTTGATCTTTGGAGGTAGTGTAAATTGGTTGCCAAAGACATTGTACATGTTTTCAAAATAAATGGTTCCACCCACGACTTTATGCACCTAGAAAATTGTGTGAGTAAACATTGTTGAGGCCATTGCTAGTGACTATGCAATGCCTTTTCCACGTCTTGGCATAGAGACCGTCGAAGAGTGCATGGGCGGATTTGTGGTATGGAAGCTCTCTGAGTTGAAGCATTATCTTCTAAAGGTACATATAAATTATATGCTACTGTATATATCATACTACCTTATATTTGTTTCCATCCATACACTAATTGCTAAAATTATTTGTTATAGGGTGAAGGTGTTCAAAGTGCCAAGGACAAAGCATGACCTCTCCAGAAAAGTGCCAAGGACAAAGCACAACCTCTCTAGCAATCTGTTGTTTCACATTCATCATCTGTGAGAGTTCATGGAATTAGAATCACCCCTCCTAAAATACACAACAACCCAAAGAAACGTGCCCTATTTTACATAGGCATGAACTCAATTGCAAAGAATAGGTAGCGTAGGATATGATGAGAGAGGCTCACAATACTCATTGTGCATTGTGGGTTTCATTATTTGATTATTGAACAATTATGGTGTAGAGATATACCATTTTCATATGTTTGAACATTATGTTCTTATACATTTGATATAAGACCTTTCATGGCCCTCTATAATTATTTGATTATTAAAAAATTATGGTGTATAGATATACTATTTTCATATGTTTGAACACTATGTTGTTATCCATTTGATATCACACTTTTCATGACCCTGTATAAGTACATTATCAACAATATGAAATAATGGTGGGCAATGCCAACTCAACTATTATCGTTTATGGTAGCTTTCTTATAAATGAAAAATATATGTTGACATGTAAATTGTTTGACCTCAAAAAATTTAATGAAGTCCGCTTTCAAATTTTAGAACAATTGTCTCGTACAATAAAATGGAATCTCCCTTTTTCCATTTGAATGAAAGGGATAAAATGGTAAAAGTTGTTACAGTGTTGGAAAACACGTTGTCCCCTGTCTGTCATTTCCTTATGAAAAGTTTTGGTTCGTTACCACCACGAATGTAATGAAGTCCACTTTCAATTTTTAGAAAAACTATTTGGTACACTAAAAATAGCATTTCCCTTTTTCGATCTGATTGGAACACATGAAATGATTGCATTACTTGTAGTGTTGGAAAACACACTGTCCCCTTTCAGTTATTTCCTTATAAAAAGTAATTGTTTTATTACGAGCAAGAATGTAATGAAGTCCACTTTCAATTTTTAGAACTATTTGGTATACTAAAAATATCATTTTCCTTTTTCTATTTGATTGGAACACATAAAATGCTTGCATTGCTTGTAGTGTTGGAAAACACACTGTCCCCTTTTAGCTATTTCCTTATGAAAAATAATTGTTTTGTTACGAGCAAGAATGTAATGAAGTTCACTTTCAATTTTTAGAACAACTATTTGGTAAAATAAAAATGGCATTTCCCTTTTTTTGTCTGATTGGAACACATAAAATGCTTGCATTGCTTGCAGTTCTGGAAAACACACTGCCCCCTTTCAGTTATTTCCTTATGAAAAGTAATTGTTTCGTTACAAGCAAGAATGTAATGAAGTCCACTTTCAATTTTTAGAAAAAGTTTTTCGTTGAGTGAAAATGGCATATTTCCTTTTTCCATGTGATTGGAACAAATTAAATGCCACCATTGTTTGCAGTATTGGAAAACACATTTTGTCATTTCACTTATTTTGTCATGAAAAGTTTTTTATTTTATATGCACAAAAAATGGAGTGAATTCCACTTTGAAATTTTATAACTAGTTGGTTGAGTAAAAATAGAATATGTCTGGAAAAGAACTTGCCATGTTGTTAGTAGAACAATGAAATGTCCTCGAGGAAACTCTAAAAAACATGCGTTTATCCTTTTCAAATGAACCGGACATGATAAAATGGTGTGTGGAAAAATATGGTGCATATTCAATAAAAATGGGCTACGAGGTTCTTGCTCGTGAAAGGGTGGAGATGGGGTGGCCGAGCAAGCTGTGTTGGGGAAAATTTGTTCTACCCAAAGCCGGTGCCTTTTCTTGGACAACTCTTCATGGGTGAATATTAACTGGTGATCGATTAAGAAGACTGGGTTTCTAGGGCCCTTATAGATGTGTTTTCTGTAAAAACAATGAGGAAACTACTAACCATCTTTTAGTAGAATGCCCATATGCACAAGTGTGTTGGAGTTATTTTTGCAAAAAACTAAACTGGCAGGGTCCTCTCCAGAACAATTTAAAAGAGATCTTTCTGTCTTGGCTGTATTTGGGAAAGGGCTTGGCTCTAGAAGGTTTGTGGCTGGAAGTGCCGGCAATTATAATTTGGCTCTTGTGGCGAGAGAGGAACATGATAATTTTCAATAGGAAAAGCCTGCCTGCTATGTCAGTAATCTCCAAAGTAGAGAATGGGGTGTGTGAACATTTCAATACAAAAGCTTCAAACAAAAAATACAAGTTCTTTTCAGCCTAGGACGAAGCAATGCTTAAGCAATGGCCCTTGATAAAATCTCCGAAGGGTTCTCTTACGAAAGATATCTCTCAGAGGAAAAGCACCAAGTGGGAATTGCCCCCGAGGGGCAGGCTAAAACTAAATTTTGATGGGGCCTCTAGGGGTAACCCGGGCCACTCAGGGGCAGGTTTTGCAGTGCGGAATTCTTTTGGTGATTTGGTTTGGGTGGCATATTTAAAGTTGCCAATTGGTACAAACAATGAAGCAGAGGCTGAAGGGTTGCTTGAAGGCCTAAAATTTTGTGTTGACAAGAGTTTGAAGGACATTGATATAGAAGGTGATTCATAAATTATTGTGAGGGCTGCATCCACTGGGAAGGCGTTGAATTGGAAAATTCAAAGTTGGCTAAACCGAGTGAGACCATTATTTGCTCAACTAGGAAACTTCTCTATCTGCCACATTTATAGAGAAGCTAATAGCCTGACAGACTATCTAGAAAATGTTGGTGTTGAACAACCAATGCAAGCAAAGGTTTCAAATAACATAGGGTTGTGGTCACATGGAGTAGAGCTTTTGAACAAAGATTTAATTGGTTGAGTAGATGTGTACTCAAGGTGGTGAGCCATGGGGTGGCTGGGGTCATTAAGCTCATAATGGGCCTTTCCAGTTTTCCATAAATGTCTTCCACTGGCCCTCTTCCTTGAGGTTGGGCTTTATCCAGGGGTACGTGTTTTCCTGGGTAGCTTAGCTCTTGCAGCCAAGTTCGGGCTGCAACAACTTGTTGGGGGATGGTGCGCAGTGGAATAGCTTTGGAGGTTTGCGGTCTGCAGCTATAAGATGGTGAAGTCTTATGCTAGTGGCTGTGTAGTAGAAATCTAGTTTGCATAACTTGTAGGTGCTCACGTGTATGTTGGGAAGATGATGATCTTTGGCTAGGAGCAGGTGAGTGGCGTTAAAGAGGTGTTGATAGTTTTCCACATGGAGCGTGGGAGGTGGCTCTAAAAGCATTCTTTGAAGTTATATCAAATAATGAAATGTACTGCCAGAGGCCCAAATTGGTAGGATCTTCGATGTTGGGCGTGTTTTTTATCTTTAAATAAAATCGAGTGCTACCCTCTCTGGTAGCGATTCGCCAAAAAATAAAAAATAAAAAATAGAATTTCCTTTTTTCATGTCATTGGAACAAATAGAATGCTCCCATTATTTGCAGTGTTGGAAAACACATTGTCCTATGTCAGTTGCTCCATTATGAAAACTTTTTGTTTCATGGGCTCCAAAAATGTATGACTCTATATTGCATGGTTGTATCTTTTTTATTACGGTATCTTACAGGGATGAAATGTAACTAACATAACACATTATTTTAGTAGAAAGAGGATAGATGAAGGGAAGGGATATGGGACATGGTTAAAATGGATGAATGATATATGTTGTCAAATTAACTTCATGTCAAAATAGAAACTTACTTTTATTAGCACTAGAATTATACAAGATGATATAATGGATCATGATGATGATGCATTACGTAGGAAAAACTATAATGGATCATGATGATGGTGCTGGAAAACATTATTGTCTCAAATAATGTTATATGGCATCAAATAATGGTAGGAAAAACTTTCTATTGAAGTTCAACTTCATATTTTATAACAACCCTTACTTTCACCAAACATTCCATTTCAATATCGTAATACTTTTGGAACACAAGATGCACAATCAAGTTGCAGGATAGAAAACACACATGGTAGTGACTCACTTCTCAATTCTTGTTCAATGACAACACTTTCTGTTATGTAGACTATAACAACATAATGTATTGAAGTTCAAAATCATATTTTATAACAACCCTTACTTTCACCAAACATTCCATTTCAATATCGTAATAATTTTGGAACAAAATATACACAATAAAGTTGTAGGATGGAAAACATACAAGGTAGTGACTCACTTCTCAATTCTTGTTCAATGACAACACTTTATGTTATGTAGACTGTAAGAACACAATGTATTGAATTTCAGCTTCATATTTTATAACAACCCTTGCTTGCAACAAACATTCCATTTCAGTATCGTAATACGTTTGGAACAAAAGATGCACAAAAAAGTTGCATGATGGAAAACACATAGGGTTGTCACTCACTTCTCAATTCTTGTTCAATGACATTACTTATTTTTAAGCAGACTATAACAACACAATGTATTGAAGTTCACCTCCATATTTTATACCAACCCTTACTTGCAACAAAAATTCCATTTCAATATCATAATATGTTTGGAATAGAAGATGGACAATAAAGTTGCATGATGGAAACGCACAGGGTTGTCACTCACTTCTCAATTCTTGTTCAATGATAACACTTATTGTTAAGCAGACTGCAACAACACAATGTATTGAAGTTCACCTTCATATTTTATACCAACCCTTACTTGCAACAAATATTCCATTTCAATATCATAATACGTTTGAAACAAAATATGCACAAAAAAGTTGCATGATGGAAAATGCACAGGGTTGTCACTCACTATTCAATTATTGTTCAATGCCATCACTTACTATTAAGCAGACTATAATAACATGATGTATTGAAGTTCACCTCCATATTTTATACCAACCCTTACTTGCAACGAACATTCTATTTCAATATCGTAATACGTTTGGAATAAAATATGCACAAAAAAGTTGCAAGATGGAAAATGCACAGGGTTGTTAATCACTTCTCAATTCTTGTTCAAATACAACACTTTCTGTTATACAATTTGTAACAACACAATGTATTAAACTTCACCTTCATATTTTATAACAACCCTTACTTGTAGCAAACATTCCATATCAATATCGTAATACGTTTGGAACACAAGATGCACAATAAAGTTGCAAGATGGAAAACACATAGGGTTCTCACTCACTTCTCAATTATTGTTCAAAGACAACACTTTCTGTTATGCAGACTATAACAACACAATGTATTGAAGTTCACCTTCATATTTTAAAAGAATTTGCTCTTGATCTTTCTCATCACTACATCTTCATTCCTCACCAACTAGATTGTCATCGTCATTTGATCTTATTCTATTATTGTCTTTCAAACTGCTTGCTCATTACTATTGTTTATTAAAAGAAGTCTCTTATGCAATCCATGTGAAACATGATATTGTAAGATTAAGAAACACTTGAAGGTTTAGAAAAACTAAGAAATTATCACAGATCTGATAAATGAGATCCAAAGGAGAAACTGAATCTAAATCCAATTGTTTTCACTGTGCATCTTCTCAACACAGTCTCAAATCTCCCCTTAAGACATCATATAAGGCTTACCCCACTATTATGCTTTTGCATACACAGTCTTCTTCCATGTATGCCTTCATTCTATTGTAGAAGACTACTCTTTAATCTTCAAACCTACCACCTTGTGGTTTGAATGACCTCCATATTTGCAATTTCTACCCTTTGCATTTGATATTCAAGACTATGAATATTTGCATTATGATTGAAATTCCATCATGGTTGTCCTTCATGAGGTGATAGTCCTTGTCATGGTTGAAGAACTTTATTTGTTCCAAGTAGATGAAGAATATGAAATGTCATTTTCACTGTAGCAAAGAGTTGTTCAACAAATTGAAAGTGGTCTTCATAATGTTGTCAGTAGTAATGAAACATGTAACTTTTCATAAGGAACAAAGTGACATGGGATAGTGTATTTTCTAGCAGTGCAAACAATATGACCATTTTATTTGTTCCAATTAGACTGAGAATGTGAAATGTCTTTTTTTACTATACCAAATAGTTGCTCAAAGAATTGAAAATGAAATTGATCACGGTCTTCGTCATAACAAAACAAAACTTTTCATAATGAACTAACTAACATTTGGACTGTGTGTTTTGCAACAACAAACAATGCAAGAATTTTATTTGTTCCAATCAGATGAAGAAAGTTAAATGGAATTTTAACTATACCAAAACATTTTGGAAGTGGACTTTATAACATTCTTGGTTGTAACAATACAAAAAATATTTCAGAACGAACTAACTGACATGGGACAGTGTGTTTCCCAACACTACAAATAATGTGAGCATTTTTTTGCACAATGGACATATGGAAACACACAAGTGGAGCAGGATGTACTAGAATTCCTAAAATGAAAAGGGAACTGCTATGAGAACACTTGAAAAGAAGTGAGCAATGTGAAAGAGATAGATAAAGTTTTGACTGAACAAATTCTTCTTGCTCTTCACGAGTTGAGGAAGGACCACGTGCACTATGCTTACCTACAAACCGAGGTTCACTGAAGTATAATTGTGCAATCCTTAGTAACTCTTGAAGAAGTAGTAGAGTGAACACACATTGGCCACGATCAGCCTATCACTGTAGCCAAAAATTTATAAGGAAGCATGGTATTGCATAATGTCATACCAAAAATCAGACTTACCTATGCATGGTTAGTAAATTGGAACCATAAATTCCATTAGGTTTACACTCACGAAAGACAGTCACTGAAAAGGACTCCTTTCCACAGATTGGAATGCTAAAGTGAACAAAAAAGGCCAAAAAATAAATTATAAAGTTTATGACGTGGTAGAAGCACATATTGGAAAAATAAATTTGCAATACTATTTCCTATTACAATATAGAAATTGAAATGGGTTTTCTCTTAGTCATCCGTGTTAGATGTTGTATCCTCTGCCCCATCTATGGTAGCTGCACCTGAAGTCGCACATTGCATATTGACATTCACATTCAAGCTATTGTTCATGGAAAAGGGAAAGGATTCATACAAAGGAGTTTGGTGATCTGACTGTTGTGCAATATGCTTCGTATGATGGGTTGCATGTTAGAGATGATCCCTGCTTGCACTTGTAGAAGTTGTCAAAACCAACTTCAGACTCCAAGAACACCTACATGCAAATGGATACCTGTCACAAGGAAGAGAATGGATGGAGAAAACAAACAAGGGTTTGAAGCTCTAAAAAATAGAGAAATTATCTTATCAGAACAAAAAGGAATTATCAAATATGCAATGGATCAATCCTTAAGAAGGAGAACATGCAAACCCTAATAGAAACCCTAATAGGAAAAACCCTAATAGAAAACCTAATAGGAAAACATTTAATAATTAATATAATTATTAAATTTCACTTTATGCAAACTAAAGTGAAATCTTAAGAAGGGAATAAAGGTAACTTAATCAACATAATTAAGTTAAAACCTTTACTCTAACACCCCCCCTTAAGATGAGCAATAGTGCATCTACAAACATGTGCAAAAAAACAAAGGTAACTAAAATGCAAGAAGGAAAACATGGGTCCCGACAAATAGGCCAGATCCGGTACCCATATACAACCAAATCTCTGTAAAGTGGAGAAATAGAGAAAACCTCATGGGAAAAATTTTACTACAAAAAGAGATGGAGAAAGCCAAGAAGAAGATCACCGAAGCAGAAGAAGCTGCAAACAACTGTCGAAAGATGACTGCTATGGTGCTGAAGAACCTCCATTGAATATAGGATGATCAGGATCAAGATGACAACAATTTGCATGAGTGCCCCAAACGACACTACTCGAATCAGATGGAAAACAAAGGCAAACACCTGGAATGAAGATACAAATGGCACAAGTACCAATAGTCTGAAAACACTGATTAATTGAGAATGGAAGATCCCTTCCAAGGTGAAACCAAGGAAGAATTAGCACGAACAGTATAATACCCCCCCATAATGTTGAACTGGGAGAGCCTGACATATCCACTGAAATGATGTGTAACATCCTATAGTGCATGAAGGAGAAGAAACAACATCTGAAAGTGCACAAGAAAGCACCTGCAACTAAAAAAGTGGTGTGCAAAATAAAGCACACATGCATGAGGCTGGAATCATATGGATCCACTGTCGTCGTGGAGGGACACTCACCGGACAAAGGTGTGATGGCAAAACAAAGGCACTACACAACCCCCCATGACACTTTATAATATAGTGCGAATACAAAATATGGCACTTTATCTTAGTGCGTTTACATAAAAGATTACATACAAATGATACTCAAAATGCCCACAAAGGACAAAAGGTTGGAAATACATGAAGAACAACCAAAAATGAAGCATCCCATGGAAACGAAAAGTTTCCAAGAAAGAATATGTCCAAGTAATTCACCCGAGTGTGAAAACACAAAAAACTAAATAAAATATACCTGAAGTGAAATCTGGAAAAATTGCATGGATGGAACTGAAGAGCTCTGAAATATGGTTCCAATGCCACGGAGATCGCAAAAAATGAAGAAACAGATCAAAAGTTATGAGCGCGAGATTGAAAAAGGCTCCTTTGACTTCAACTGGCTATAGAATTACCAACAGAAAAATGAAGCAATGAAATCCACACCACTAGAAAGTTGACAGAACTAGCTTTTCAACGATATCTCGTTTGCCAAAAAAGGATATCGTATGCCCAAGTTACGGCCCCTGGAAGAAAACAATTTCAAAGGGGAAAAAAGCCAGTGTTGCATTAAATTTGACGGTCATACGGCCGTCGCAACAAAAATGCAGGCTTAAATTTGACGGCCGTTAAAGCGCGATTGGGCTTATTTAATAATAATAAAAAAAAAACATTTACAAAGTTAATTTAAAAAAAAAAAAAAAATTAATAAAAAAAATAGGGAGGGGCCGCATGGGGGCCGCCGCTTGCCAAGGTGGCAGGGCGGTACCCATGCGATACCGCCTGTAGCAGGGGGGCGGCACCCAAGGGGCCACTGCCTGCCATAATGATAGGTGGCGGTACCCTTGGGTACCATCCCTGCCTGCACAGGGTACCCGCAGGCCTAAACAGGCCTTAAAAAGGCTTTCTTTATATTTTTTTTAATAAAAAATAAAAAATGCATTTTACAAATTTTTGCAAAAAAATGAAACAAAATAAAATCCGAATTTTTGATGAAAATAAAAATGCGGAATTTTTTTTTTACCAGGCAGACAAACGGCCATACAGATGATCGTATGGATAAAAAAAATTTGCCGCTCAAATCAACTTTGTCCAAAATGAACAAATGAACAGTCAATTTAGGGGTTTTGGACCGTTGCAGACGCAATGGCGAGGTCCGTTTGGGCTCAAAATGCTTTGAAATTGCAGGTGATTCCCTGGATAAAAAAATGCAAACCCCAAAACTGTGAATACCTGATCCAACCTTGTAGCTCCAAATTCTTCAAACAAGAACATGCCTGTAGCAGGAAAGCTTTGATACCATGTAGAAGTTGTCAAAACCAAATTCAGACTCCAAGAACACCAGCATGCAAATGGATACCTGTCACAAGGAAGAGAATGGATGGAGAAAACAAACAAGGGTTTGAAGCTCTGAAAAATGGAGAAATTATCTTATCAAAACAAAAAGGAATTATCAAATATACAATGGATCAATCCTTAAGAAGGAGAACATGCAAACCCTAATAAAAACCCTAATAGGAAAAAATTTAATAATTAATATAATTATTAAATGTCACTTTATGCAAACTAAAGTGAAATCTTAAGAAGGGAATAAAGGTAACTTAATCAACATAATTAAATTAAAACCTTTACTCTAACAGCACTAAACCATGGACACATGTGAATGATGCTAGTTGCAGCTTCATCATGGTAACAAATGAATTCAAATGAAAATGCATTTGATTGTTGTAGGTCACGTAGAAACCTCTTGATACACTGTGCATATGATTGCACTTGTTCTAGACATTATGGTGGTGTACACATCACTTTGTTCAAGATTTTGTTTGTGTCATTCTAAATACACATTTTCAGCAAATATTCATAATATACATGAGTGATAGAAGGAGCTTGTGTAGGGGTGAGAAGATTAGGATTATTTTCTTCGACACCCCCTTGTGACAATGTCTCGTTCAAATCTGCCCCTCTATGAATTGGTTGACCTCCCCCATCTAAATAACCACATAAAATAAACTTGTATTAGGCAGTAGAAATTGCAAAACATAATTGAATCCCATAAAGTAATGCAATTTTCATTGAAATTCACTTACCATGGACCACCCCTTCAATGGCAGATGATCTTTTAATCAAGTCAACAACCTTAAGGACATGTTTGCAAGTGTTCCCCTGCAAACTCCATGGGCACTCACAAACAAAAAGGTGCTCACCAAATTTCTGAACAAGGTAGTGGTATGACCTACTTTGACTTTTCACTAGTACCATCTGAGATGTGTTTTATTTGGAACACAATGATAGTCTTGAATTGCCTTGGCCTGCTCCAAACTAGATCACATATTTAGAAACTTATAGTTTGTCAAAAAACCATTTTGCTTCAACTTTTCCTTTTGCCTATAGAATGGTTCCATTTTATACACAAGTGTGTAATACAAATAGTCCATTCTCCTAGTGCATTTTTTAGAATGATCACACAAATACTGAGTTTCGAGCGTGCAATAGTATGACTTAATGGCTAAATTTGTATCTTAGTTGGCATGTGGGAATAGTCAACAATTTTTTGCCCACATGGTTACGAAAAAAATCCAATAGTCAAGTAAACCACAACGTATTAGAGGTAATGTCAAACAATGTGAATGGTGTGAATCCTACAAGGTGACATAAATTGTCAACTCACGACTTCGATCTTCTCCTTCACACTAGGTCCTGTTGAAGTACTCTAAAAATTGGGGCTAATCATTGAACTCCTCAAAGAAAGAGTTCAATAGTCGAGTGATGCTATCTTCGCTATCACCGATTGCCATCATGATCGTGTGAAGTCTGCAGAAGATTTACATTTCCCTTTCCTTGGCTGCATACTTATATACATTCTTTAGCCAAACCCTTTTAACATGCCAAACATAGAAGCACACGACATCAAAAGACAACCCTAATAGACAATACAAATGATATTATTTACCGCTCATCTGCATGACAAAATGGCATTGAAAATAAATAACAAATGAGAAAGGTACGCAAATGAACAAAGAGATGCACATATTGTATGGCTTAGATTTCTATAGTCACCTCATCGATAAAAATGCATTGATTCTCCAGTCGGGTTTGGATCTTCTTCCATGGGCATGCAATATGCGTAGTCACATAGATATGTCCTCAATCTTGTTTCATGAGGAGACTAGCCACGTAATGGGCACACCACTCTGTTGCTCATCAAAAACAAGCAAAGTATACAATGGAAACTGTAGACACAACAACTCAACGTGAGCATTGTCAAGTTTATAGTCAGTAAGATCATTGAAAAGATGAAGAACTACTTGTCAATGTTTGTAAGCCCTCACCCCATATTTGTTAGTGGAAAACGTGGAATCCATCGAGATGACTGAATTGTGCGAGTGGCTAACCATCCTATCTAGCATCCATGGAGTCTAAACCTCGATAACAAAAGGTGTATCATTCCCATGGGGCTGTTGAAAGTAGAAGTTATCAAAGTCCTCTCCATTCCACATCATGATACTTGTTGAATCAAATATGTGTTTCTGTGCGTGAATAGAATGCACCTTTCACCAAGAATTCATTACATCCTTTCTTGTAAGGAATTGATCTCTCTTTAACATCATGCCACATAAGATAGGATTGTTGATGTTTCTATCCATAATTGCATTGACACTAACATCCATGAGCAAAAGGATTTCAATATAGATTTTTCACTCTGCGGATAGATTAGTGGCAAACATAGAATTCCTATCTCCACTTGTGTCATTAATTCCATGGAAAAATTCACATTTTTTATCAACGTGGAGCATTTCTTTATAGAGAATATAAGAAACATCAGGTCTTCCATGCATAACCTTTACAATAAAGTGGCATTGACAACCTCACATTTGTATAAATTATTTTTGTTGTTTCTTCTTTGGTGGAGGCTGGTCTCTGAGGTCTGTAGGATAATATTGACACCAATAGTTGTGAAGAAGGCATCATCTCATCATCTTGAAGCAAGAGAGAGTAAAATATCATTGGACCATACAAATGAATGTTGAAAGATACAAACTTACGATACCAAATTGTTTTTCCATAATTTTTATCGTCAACGGGACGTGTGATGGTAGGTTGTCTTTTTTTCTTGTCCATAAATTTAGTTTCAAAACCTTCAACGAACATATAACTGTGAATGAAATCATCAAGTCTTGTATGAGGAATTGCTGCGACAAGGTCAAGGACCCTATCCTTCTTAATGAGAATAGGAGTCCATTGCAAATTGGAAGAGGAAAAATGAGAGACTCCATATCGTACATCTTGCACCTCTAATTCATCTTCCTTCTTCCATTTCAAACCTCTCCCCATTCTAAGAAAGGACGAAATAGTAGAAAAAAATTAAAATTAGAGTGGATTGTGTCAAGAAAAGAAAGAAATCATTCATTGAACATAAATAAAATGTGCTTGCATTGTCGTCACCCATGTGAAACTAATAGGAGGTTGTCGGCTTCAACTGAGGAAAATTAAAGGTGATAGATTAAATCAAGCTACACATAAAATATAACACAAACACGGGCTGGAAATTAGACTATCTATCTCAACGTACAAGTGGATAGACAATGACAACACAAAATGACAACCAAAACCTTTGATGACAACCTTGTATGTAAAAAAAAGTGCATCCATTGTTGCTAGCAATGCCAAAATGATAACATGTTTGTTGCATCTATTAAAAATAAATAAATCAGTAATGGAGAGAATGAGGAAAGGCAGAAAGGTGTAAAATGTCCTATCAACAATGATATAACCCAATGTAGGTTGGAAAACACAACGTGTACTTGAACCTCCAAGAAGACATAAAGACCACAAGTAAATTCACAACCCCACATGTAAATATAACTAAGATTTCAGAGTATATGGGGTGTACAAACCTCTTTTACCTGAGGAGTCATGTTGTAATATTCAACCTTCCATTTGGCATGACTTAACATGAGGAGAAAAATCACATCTAGCAATTCATGAAATAAACAAGTGAAGGTTGAACCACAAGATAAGTGGTTCAACTTGCAACTTGGTATGTGGTGTAGGAGTGTAATGTGCATAACAGTATGTAATTACTTCTATAATTGAAACAATAGATGTATTATTTTGGGAAGTGTTACCAATTTTTCGCTACAACTCAAATGGTGGAGCTGACTTAAATACTGTTATATTTAAAAGTGAAATGCAATTATTTCTGAATATGCTTGAGTGCTATTTTGCACTTTGTTTTAGTTCATTAAGTGACAAGTATGCTTTGAAAAGAGGAATTAGAGTTTCAGAACTTTCTATTCAATGCATTACAGTAAAATGAAGTACATGATTGAGTGTTAAAAAATAAAGCTTTTCAAATGCTTTCATTTATTTCACAAAGTGATTCATATTTATAACATTTCATTTGATTGAGAGAATTCAAATGCTAGTACAAATTTGCATTGAGATGCATTTTTTCTTTTCCAAAATGAAAAGCAGAAGGAATGAAAACAAATATCCACACAAGCCATGGATGTGACTATCACAATGCATCATAAACAACACACTACACTATGTAAGATGCATAAAGGGAAAATCACATAAGTACAAGCATAATCATCATTGCCTGATTGATTGATGACCGACGCAGAAGTGGTGCACCATTTGTCTTCTTTGAGCTCCGTTGACCTGTAGGAAGGAAGAGAGGGATGTCAGAGGCTCTGAATATGAATATACCTATATAAACCATCGACGATATTGTAGTATGCCACTAATCATGCACTGAAATAAGAAAGGAAAGTGCAGAGACATGAGTTGAAGGAGAAACATCAACACAAACATGATATATTGTTTTTTATGATAATAATGTTTGTTTCCTTGTGTAGGTATAGGAAAAGCCATGAAGCTGTTTATCTTTCGAAGACCAAGCATGTGGGGAAAAATGGGCTCCCACAAGGGTAGAGCCTGACATGCTGCCCTTATATGTTATAAGAGGGCTGAGATAGTAATTACAATCATCATAGTCATCAAGAAAGGAAGTGCAACTGAAAGGGTAAAGCAAAGTTATCCATCAAGCCATTAAACCAACTGTGCATTCATAACAATCATGTAAATGCTTTTTGAAAGCTACAAGTGAATAGTGGGTTTAATCCTCTCAATCAGATCAACATATAGAAATGAAAATTGCAAATGAATGCTAATTGGACAGCTTGTTTTAGCTGAAATTATCAAGCTGTCATGTTTTGAGCTGTTGTTTTAAATACTATTTTGTTGTTTTAAGACTGTTCGCTTTGTAGTGCTATTTCATTTTTCTGTTTTGGAACATCAGTGTCCTATCTCTTAACAATGATAGTGAACAATGAAAATTATGGGGGTTCTGTCAAGAACAGGTAAATTCATGAAGAGTTTTTTGCCAGAATGCAAATGATTAACAAAACAGTCAGTTTCTGTTTGGCTGAGAATGTAAAATGCCTCATTGTTTTGAAAAGAGGACCATCAAAATTTACCGTTTTAGACATCTGTGCTGTTCTATCAGTTAATTTTTCTATCACTCAAACTTTATCTTTAAAAATTTATAATTATCAGGCAGGTTTTCGAAGATTCACATACATGAGGATTACTTTCAGAACAAACAACATGTATACTTTGGACATGGTATGAATGAGGGTTTGGAGTGCATAAGAGACAAACTGAACAAGTAATTTATAGTTTAGATCAAGAAGATTTATGTGTGCAAGGAAGAAACAACACGAAGATGACAATTTAAAATATAAACAAAGGATACGTTTTCAGAAATCTCATGAAACCGTGTGAGGGTTTTCAACAGTTACACAAAAGGTAAATATGTGTTCTCAGAATGTTATACACCCAGGTGGGGTTTTGTCAGGAAATGAGGTTTTATACAGTGCTCTCATGGTTGAGCTTAAATATAACAAAAAATACAGGTATAAACACAGTTTTCTTCAAAATTCTAAAAATATCCACGTTGGGGTTTCATTTAAAACACAAAATTCATAAATACCCACATGGGGTTTCAACAGGAATGCAAATTTGCCATCTTTTTCAGTTACCCATATGGGGTTTTTTTAAAAATAGAACAAAAACAGTGTAGTTTCCAGAATACCCATATGGGGTTTCTACATTTAAAAAAAAATGGAAATGCCTGATAATGCATGGGTCGAGCCCAATGCGATTTTCAGTTATTCTTCAGGAAAGAATGAGGAGAGCCTTTCGAGTTTCTTCATAGGAAAACCATCAATCACATGGTGACATGCCGCTGCCTATTAAGGAGATAATACACAAAATTTCACAAAGATAAGCTCCAACTTAAAGAACTCATGGCACAACCACTCAATGGGCCTGTATTTTTCTAAGAAATGACATTCGTTTTGCAGAAGATAAAGTTCATGAGCTTTAGTGGAGAGATAAAATACAGAGAAAGAGTTTTGAAAGGAGGAACTTACCATTGTTTTCACTGTTCTAGAACCCATAGGCCGCACCCAACTCATTTGGAGCTCACAATTCTAAGGGTTGAGCCCTCTCATGGTGCCCAAGGTGGAAACAAGGCAAGCATAGTGGAAAAATGCAAAGGAAATCAAAGAATAATGGAGGAGAAGCCGCGGCCTTATGGCCTGTTTTTCAGCTTTCAAAACAATGGAGAAGCCATCAAATACAAGGAAAGTAACTTACCAAGCCGTGTATGGATGGGTCGACCAGGCTGAAGATAAAAACTGAAGTCTCCAAGCACTCCAAGCTGTCAAGCGCTAGTTCATGGCGGTGGCTCTTGCAAAGAGTTTCTCTCAAAAACATAAGGTGAAATGATGCGAAATACTAGGGCTTGTTTGGAGTTTTGATCTTTAGGGTTTCCCAAGTCCCTAGGCCGAATTTAGGGTGGATGATTTAATTTATGAATATTAAAATAATATGCTATGATGGTCGACTAGTGAAGGCTAGAGCATTTTGTCAAGCGCTAGTTCATGGCGGTGGCTCTTGCAAAGAGTTTCTCTCAAAAACATAAGGTGAAATGATGCGAAATACTAGGGCTTGTTTGGAGTTTTGATCTTTAGGGTTTCCCAAGTCCCTAGGCCGAATTTAGGGTGGATGATTTAATTTATGAATATTAAAATAATATGCTATGATGGTCGACTAGTGAAGGCTAGAGCATTTTGTTCTATGGTCATGCCTTAGTCACATTTTTGATTAATTTTTAGAAATTAATTAGGCTGTTTTGCCTTAGGGATATAAATCAAATGAAATTCATGAAGGGTCATTAGGTCAATATGCCTTAGGATTAAGAATACACCTAGGGTTTATTTTGTTTTTTATTGTTTTTGGAGAAAACAATGAAAATATGTAAAAAGGAGTATGGTAATTTTATGATTTTTTATAGAAAAATCAAAGCTTGTAAAGGAGATATAAGGTTATATGCAAAAGATTTTTAAATATTTTATTGTAAAATGGAATGATTGTAAAACTGCATCATGTAAAGCAAGCAAAGCAATGCTTTATAAATTTATGCGTTTTCTTGCTATTTTTAGTAATTAAGTGCTAACTTTCTCCTTGGTCAGAATTGAGTTTTCAGTTGGAGAGATAAGGTGTTTTCTTGCTTTAAAAGCAGTTTTTTGCTTTTTTTAGAGGCTTGACAATTAATGCATGCAAAAAGTGTGACTTTCCACTTTTATGCCGACTTGTTGCACAGTTTTTGGGACCTTTTCCTTGATCTTTTTTCAAAGGCTCAGATTAGGGTTTGAGACATATATCTTTGGAGAAAACTTAGGGCTTTCCAGTTCAGTCTGTTTTGGCTCTTACACATTTTTGAGCTGAAACTATTTTTGTACTCAGTTGGATTATTTGTGGCATAC
>CM021107.1:349924174-349992717 GCA_007115665.2 Sequoiadendron giganteum
AATAATTGTTTTGTTACGAGCAAGAATGTAATGAAGTTCACTTTCAATTTTTAGAACAACTATTTGGTAAAATAAAAATGGCATTTCCCTTTTTTTGTCTGATTGGAACACATAAAATGCTTGCATTGCTTGCAGTTCTGGAAAACACACTGCCCCCTTTCAGTTATTTCCTTATGAAAAGTAATTGTTTCGTTACAAGCAAGAATGTAATGAAGTCCACTTTCAATTTTTAGAAAAAGTTTTTCGTTGAGTGAAAATGGCATATTTCCTTTTTCCATGTGATTGGAACAAATTAAATGCCACCATTGTTTGCAGTATTGGAAAACACATTTTGTCATTTCACTTATTTTGTCATGAAAAGTTTTTTATTTTATATGCACAAAAAATGGAGTGAATTCCACTTTGAAATTTTATAACTAGTTGGTTGAGTAAAAATAGAATATGTCTGGAAAAGAACTTGCCATGTTGTTAGTAGAACAATGAAATGTCCTCGAGGAAACTCTAAAAAACATGCGTTTATCCTTTTCAAATGAACCGGACATGATAAAATGGTGTGTGGAAAAATATGGTGCATATTCAATAAAAATGGGCTACGAGGTTCTTGCTCGTGAAAGGGTGGAGATGGGGTGGCCGAGCAAGCTGTGTTGGGGAAAATTTGTTCTACCCAAAGCCGGTGCCTTTTCTTGGACAACTCTTCATGGGTGAATATTAACTGGTGATCGATTAAGAAGACTGGGTTTCTAGGGCCCTTATAGATGTGTTTTCTGTAAAAACAATGAGGAAACTACTAACCATCTTTTAGTAGAATGCCCATATGCACAAGTGTGTTGGAGTTATTTTTGCAAAAAACTAAACTGGCAGGGTCCTCTCCAGAACAATTTAAAAGAGATCTTTCTGTCTTGGCTGTATTTGGGAAAGGGCTTGGCTCTAGAAGGTTTGTGGCTGGAAGTGCCGGCAATTATAATTTGGCTCTTGTGGCGAGAGAGGAACATGATAATTTTCAATAGGAAAAGCCTGCCTGCTATGTCAGTAATCTCCAAAGTAGAGAATGGGGTGTGTGAACATTTCAATACAAAAGCTTCAAACAAAAAATACAAGTTCTTTTCAGCCTAGGACGAAGCAATGCTTAAGCAATGGCCCTTGATAAAATCTCCGAAGGGTTCTCTTACGAAAGATATCTCTCAGAGGAAAAGCACCAAGTGGGAATTGCCCCCGAGGGGCAGGCTAAAACTAAATTTTGATGGGGCCTCTAGGGGTAACCCGGGCCACTCAGGGGCAGGTTTTGCAGTGCGGAATTCTTTTGGTGATTTGGTTTGGGTGGCATATTTAAAGTTGCCAATTGGTACAAACAATGAAGCAGAGGCTGAAGGGTTGCTTGAAGGCCTAAAATTTTGTGTTGACAAGAGTTTGAAGGACATTGATATAGAAGGTGATTCATAAATTATTGTGAGGGCTGCATCCACTGGGAAGGCGTTGAATTGGAAAATTCAAAGTTGGCTAAACCGAGTGAGACCATTATTTGCTCAACTAGGAAACTTCTCTATCTGCCACATTTATAGAGAAGCTAATAGCCTGACAGACTATCTAGAAAATGTTGGTGTTGAACAACCAATGCAAGCAAAGGTTTCAAATAACATAGGGTTGTGGTCACATGGAGTAGAGCTTTTGAACAAAGATTTAATTGGTTGAGTAGATGTGTACTCAAGGTGGTGAGCCATGGGGTGGCTGGGGTCATTAAGCTCATAATGGGCCTTTCCAGTTTTCCATAAATGTCTTCCACTGGCCCTCTTCCTTGAGGTTGGGCTTTATCCAGGGGTACGTGTTTTCCTGGGTAGCTTAGCTCTTGCAGCCAAGTTCGGGCTGCAACAACTTGTTGGGGGATGGTGCGCAGTGGAATAGCTTTGGAGGTTTGCGGTCTGCAGCTATAAGATGGTGAAGTCTTATGCTAGTGGCTGTGTAGTAGAAATCTAGTTTGCATAACTTGTAGGTGCTCACGTGTATGTTGGGAAGATGATGATCTTTGGCTAGGAGCAGGTGAGTGGCGTTAAAGAGGTGTTGATAGTTTTCCACATGGAGCGTGGGAGGTGGCTCTAAAAGCATTCTTTGAAGTTATATCAAATAATGAAATGTACTGCCAGAGGCCCAAATTGGTAGGATCTTCGATGTTGGGCGTGTTTTTTATCTTTAAATAAAATCGAGTGCTACCCTCTCTGGTAGCGATTCGCCAAAAAATAAAAAATAAAAAATAGAATTTCCTTTTTTCATGTCATTGGAACAAATAGAATGCTCCCATTATTTGCAGTGTTGGAAAACACATTGTCCTATGTCAGTTGCTCCATTATGAAAACTTTTTGTTTCATGGGCTCCAAAAATGTATGACTCTATATTGCATGGTTGTATCTTTTTTATTACGGTATCTTACAGGGATGAAATGTAACTAACATAACACATTATTTTAGTAGAAAGAGGATAGATGAAGGGAAGGGATATGGGACATGGTTAAAATGGATGAATGATATATGTTGTCAAATTAACTTCATGTCAAAATAGAAACTTACTTTTATTAGCACTAGAATTATACAAGATGATATAATGGATCATGATGATGATGCATTACGTAGGAAAAACTATAATGGATCATGATGATGGTGCTGGAAAACATTATTGTCTCAAATAATGTTATATGGCATCAAATAATGGTAGGAAAAACTTTCTATTGAAGTTCAACTTCATATTTTATAACAACCCTTACTTTCACCAAACATTCCATTTCAATATCGTAATACTTTTGGAACACAAGATGCACAATCAAGTTGCAGGATAGAAAACACACATGGTAGTGACTCACTTCTCAATTCTTGTTCAATGACAACACTTTCTGTTATGTAGACTATAACAACATAATGTATTGAAGTTCAAAATCATATTTTATAACAACCCTTACTTTCACCAAACATTCCATTTCAATATCGTAATAATTTTGGAACAAAATATACACAATAAAGTTGTAGGATGGAAAACATACAAGGTAGTGACTCACTTCTCAATTCTTGTTCAATGACAACACTTTATGTTATGTAGACTGTAAGAACACAATGTATTGAATTTCAGCTTCATATTTTATAACAACCCTTGCTTGCAACAAACATTCCATTTCAGTATCGTAATACGTTTGGAACAAAAGATGCACAAAAAAGTTGCATGATGGAAAACACATAGGGTTGTCACTCACTTCTCAATTCTTGTTCAATGACATTACTTATTTTTAAGCAGACTATAACAACACAATGTATTGAAGTTCACCTCCATATTTTATACCAACCCTTACTTGCAACAAAAATTCCATTTCAATATCATAATATGTTTGGAATAGAAGATGGACAATAAAGTTGCATGATGGAAACGCACAGGGTTGTCACTCACTTCTCAATTCTTGTTCAATGATAACACTTATTGTTAAGCAGACTGCAACAACACAATGTATTGAAGTTCACCTTCATATTTTATACCAACCCTTACTTGCAACAAATATTCCATTTCAATATCATAATACGTTTGAAACAAAATATGCACAAAAAAGTTGCATGATGGAAAATGCACAGGGTTGTCACTCACTATTCAATTATTGTTCAATGCCATCACTTACTATTAAGCAGACTATAATAACATGATGTATTGAAGTTCACCTCCATATTTTATACCAACCCTTACTTGCAACGAACATTCTATTTCAATATCGTAATACGTTTGGAATAAAATATGCACAAAAAAGTTGCAAGATGGAAAATGCACAGGGTTGTTAATCACTTCTCAATTCTTGTTCAAATACAACACTTTCTGTTATACAATTTGTAACAACACAATGTATTAAACTTCACCTTCATATTTTATAACAACCCTTACTTGTAGCAAACATTCCATATCAATATCGTAATACGTTTGGAACACAAGATGCACAATAAAGTTGCAAGATGGAAAACACATAGGGTTCTCACTCACTTCTCAATTATTGTTCAAAGACAACACTTTCTGTTATGCAGACTATAACAACACAATGTATTGAAGTTCACCTTCATATTTTAAAAGAATTTGCTCTTGATCTTTCTCATCACTACATCTTCATTCCTCACCAACTAGATTGTCATCGTCATTTGATCTTATTCTATTATTGTCTTTCAAACTGCTTGCTCATTACTATTGTTTATTAAAAGAAGTCTCTTATGCAATCCATGTGAAACATGATATTGTAAGATTAAGAAACACTTGAAGGTTTAGAAAAACTAAGAAATTATCACAGATCTGATAAATGAGATCCAAAGGAGAAACTGAATCTAAATCCAATTGTTTTCACTGTGCATCTTCTCAACACAGTCTCAAATCTCCCCTTAAGACATCATATAAGGCTTACCCCACTATTATGCTTTTGCATACACAGTCTTCTTCCATGTATGCCTTCATTCTATTGTAGAAGACTACTCTTTAATCTTCAAACCTACCACCTTGTGGTTTGAATGACCTCCATATTTGCAATTTCTACCCTTTGCATTTGATATTCAAGACTATGAATATTTGCATTATGATTGAAATTCCATCATGGTTGTCCTTCATGAGGTGATAGTCCTTGTCATGGTTGAAGAACTTTATTTGTTCCAAGTAGATGAAGAATATGAAATGTCATTTTCACTGTAGCAAAGAGTTGTTCAACAAATTGAAAGTGGTCTTCATAATGTTGTCAGTAGTAATGAAACATGTAACTTTTCATAAGGAACAAAGTGACATGGGATAGTGTATTTTCTAGCAGTGCAAACAATATGACCATTTTATTTGTTCCAATTAGACTGAGAATGTGAAATGTCTTTTTTTACTATACCAAATAGTTGCTCAAAGAATTGAAAATGAAATTGATCACGGTCTTCGTCATAACAAAACAAAACTTTTCATAATGAACTAACTAACATTTGGACTGTGTGTTTTGCAACAACAAACAATGCAAGAATTTTATTTGTTCCAATCAGATGAAGAAAGTTAAATGGAATTTTAACTATACCAAAACATTTTGGAAGTGGACTTTATAACATTCTTGGTTGTAACAATACAAAAAATATTTCAGAACGAACTAACTGACATGGGACAGTGTGTTTCCCAACACTACAAATAATGTGAGCATTTTTTTGCACAATGGACATATGGAAACACACAAGTGGAGCAGGATGTACTAGAATTCCTAAAATGAAAAGGGAACTGCTATGAGAACACTTGAAAAGAAGTGAGCAATGTGAAAGAGATAGATAAAGTTTTGACTGAACAAATTCTTCTTGCTCTTCACGAGTTGAGGAAGGACCACGTGCACTATGCTTACCTACAAACCGAGGTTCACTGAAGTATAATTGTGCAATCCTTAGTAACTCTTGAAGAAGTAGTAGAGTGAACACACATTGGCCACGATCAGCCTATCACTGTAGCCAAAAATTTATAAGGAAGCATGGTATTGCATAATGTCATACCAAAAATCAGACTTACCTATGCATGGTTAGTAAATTGGAACCATAAATTCCATTAGGTTTACACTCACGAAAGACAGTCACTGAAAAGGACTCCTTTCCACAGATTGGAATGCTAAAGTGAACAAAAAAGGCCAAAAAATAAATTATAAAGTTTATGACGTGGTAGAAGCACATATTGGAAAAATAAATTTGCAATACTATTTCCTATTACAATATAGAAATTGAAATGGGTTTTCTCTTAGTCATCCGTGTTAGATGTTGTATCCTCTGCCCCATCTATGGTAGCTGCACCTGAAGTCGCACATTGCATATTGACATTCACATTCAAGCTATTGTTCATGGAAAAGGGAAAGGATTCATACAAAGGAGTTTGGTGATCTGACTGTTGTGCAATATGCTTCGTATGATGGGTTGCATGTTAGAGATGATCCCTGCTTGCACTTGTAGAAGTTGTCAAAACCAACTTCAGACTCCAAGAACACCTACATGCAAATGGATACCTGTCACAAGGAAGAGAATGGATGGAGAAAACAAACAAGGGTTTGAAGCTCTAAAAAATAGAGAAATTATCTTATCAGAACAAAAAGGAATTATCAAATATGCAATGGATCAATCCTTAAGAAGGAGAACATGCAAACCCTAATAGAAACCCTAATAGGAAAAACCCTAATAGAAAACCTAATAGGAAAACATTTAATAATTAATATAATTATTAAATTTCACTTTATGCAAACTAAAGTGAAATCTTAAGAAGGGAATAAAGGTAACTTAATCAACATAATTAAGTTAAAACCTTTACTCTAACACCCCCCCTTAAGATGAGCAATAGTGCATCTACAAACATGTGCAAAAAAACAAAGGTAACTAAAATGCAAGAAGGAAAACATGGGTCCCGACAAATAGGCCAGATCCGGTACCCATATACAACCAAATCTCTGTAAAGTGGAGAAATAGAGAAAACCTCATGGGAAAAATTTTACTACAAAAAGAGATGGAGAAAGCCAAGAAGAAGATCACCGAAGCAGAAGAAGCTGCAAACAACTGTCGAAAGATGACTGCTATGGTGCTGAAGAACCTCCATTGAATATAGGATGATCAGGATCAAGATGACAACAATTTGCATGAGTGCCCCAAACGACACTACTCGAATCAGATGGAAAACAAAGGCAAACACCTGGAATGAAGATACAAATGGCACAAGTACCAATAGTCTGAAAACACTGATTAATTGAGAATGGAAGATCCCTTCCAAGGTGAAACCAAGGAAGAATTAGCACGAACAGTATAATACCCCCCCATAATGTTGAACTGGGAGAGCCTGACATATCCACTGAAATGATGTGTAACATCCTATAGTGCATGAAGGAGAAGAAACAACATCTGAAAGTGCACAAGAAAGCACCTGCAACTAAAAAAGTGGTGTGCAAAATAAAGCACACATGCATGAGGCTGGAATCATATGGATCCACTGTCGTCGTGGAGGGACACTCACCGGACAAAGGTGTGATGGCAAAACAAAGGCACTACACAACCCCCCATGACACTTTATAATATAGTGCGAATACAAAATATGGCACTTTATCTTAGTGCGTTTACATAAAAGATTACATACAAATGATACTCAAAATGCCCACAAAGGACAAAAGGTTGGAAATACATGAAGAACAACCAAAAATGAAGCATCCCATGGAAACGAAAAGTTTCCAAGAAAGAATATGTCCAAGTAATTCACCCGAGTGTGAAAACACAAAAAACTAAATAAAATATACCTGAAGTGAAATCTGGAAAAATTGCATGGATGGAACTGAAGAGCTCTGAAATATGGTTCCAATGCCACGGAGATCGCAAAAAATGAAGAAACAGATCAAAAGTTATGAGCGCGAGATTGAAAAAGGCTCCTTTGACTTCAACTGGCTATAGAATTACCAACAGAAAAATGAAGCAATGAAATCCACACCACTAGAAAGTTGACAGAACTAGCTTTTCAACGATATCTCGTTTGCCAAAAAAGGATATCGTATGCCCAAGTTACGGCCCCTGGAAGAAAACAATTTCAAAGGGGAAAAAAGCCAGTGTTGCATTAAATTTGACGGTCATACGTGTAAGGAAACTCAGTGTGAAACAGCTTACCTACACTAATCTCTTAAGGAAAGTATGGTGCAAATTGTTTAAACCCTTACAATTTGAGATTCGTTAATCTACTTAACAAAGATATTGCAGCAATATACCATACATACAGAAAATGAAGAATGACACAATGATTTACCCTGGGGAAAACCTTTCGGTAAAAACCCCAGCACTCCAAAACCTGCACAATGTATTATCTTCAACACAACGGTTACAACACACTTGCAATGCAAGTTCTTTCAGGAGATTTCTAACTCTTGAAGACAAAATGCGGCAGCATGAAAAAAACGTTCCAACAATACACTCACATCACAAATCTTCGCAACCCTAAAAAACGCTTATATCTTCATAGCTCTTAGTGTCATAGAATCAGTCATAACCGTTTCAGCCATGATCTCCTTACACACAATTCAAGATGCCGACACATTAAGTGGAGTGACACATCAACATGCAAACTAGACATGTACACTCACACTTAACTACATTATTTGCAAAGAAATACATTTTACAAAACAAATAATAAGAATAGGAATTATCAAAGGTTGAGACACCTTATTCCTAACAATACTGACCAACAAAAATGTAGGCTTAAATTTGGCCGGCCTAAAGCGATTGGCTTATTTAATAATAATAAAAAAACATTTACAAAGTTAATTTAAAAAAAAAAAAAAAATTAATAAAAAAAATAGGGAGGGGCCGCATGGGGGCCGCCGCTTGCCAAGGTGGCAGGGCGGGACCCATGCGATACCGCCTGTAGCAGGGGGGCGGCACCCAAGGGGCCACTGCCTGCCATAATGATAGGTGGCGGTACCCTTGGGTACCATCCCTGCCTGCACAGGGTACCCGCAGGCCTAAACAGGCCTTAAAAAGGCTTTCTTTATATTTTTTTTAATAAAAAATAAAAAATGCATTTTACAAATTTTTGCAAAAAAATGAAACAAAATAAAATCCGAATTTTTGATGAAAATAAAAATGCGGAATTTTTTTTTTACCAGGCAGACAAACGGCCATACAGATGATCGTATGGATAAAAAAAATTTGCCGCTCAAATCAACTTTGTCCAAAATGAACAAATGAACAGTCAATTTAGGGGTTTTGGACCGTTGCAGACGCAATGGCGAGGTCCGTTTGGGCTCAAAATGCTTTGAAATTGCAGGTGATTCCCTGGATAAAAAAATGCAAACCCCAAAACTGTGAATACCTGATCCAACCTTGTAGCTCCAAATTCTTCAAACAAGAACATGCCTGTAGCAGGAAAGCTTTGATACCATGTAGAAGTTGTCAAAACCAAATTCAGACTCCAAGAACACCAGCATGCAAATGGATACCTGTCACAAGGAAGAGAATGGATGGAGAAAACAAACAAGGGTTTGAAGCTCTGAAAAATGGAGAAATTATCTTATCAAAACAAAAAGGAATTATCAAATATACAATGGATCAATCCTTAAGAAGGAGAACATGCAAACCCTAATAAAAACCCTAATAGGAAAAAATTTAATAATTAATATAATTATTAAATGTCACTTTATGCAAACTAAAGTGAAATCTTAAGAAGGGAATAAAGGTAACTTAATCAACATAATTAAATTAAAACCTTTACTCTAACAGCACTAAACCATGGACACATGTGAATGATGCTAGTTGCAGCTTCATCATGGTAACAAATGAATTCAAATGAAAATGCATTTGATTGTTGTAGGTCACGTAGAAACCTCTTGATACACTGTGCATATGATTGCACTTGTTCTAGACATTATGGTGGTGTACACATCACTTTGTTCAAGATTTTGTTTGTGTCATTCTAAATACACATTTTCAGCAAATATTCATAATATACATGAGTGATAGAAGGAGCTTGTGTAGGGGTGAGAAGATTAGGATTATTTTCTTCGACACCCCCTTGTGACAATGTCTCGTTCAAATCTGCCCCTCTATGAATTGGTTGACCTCCCCCATCTAAATAACCACATAAAATAAACTTGTATTAGGCAGTAGAAATTGCAAAACATAATTGAATCCCATAAAGTAATGCAATTTTCATTGAAATTCACTTACCATGGACCACCCCTTCAATGGCAGATGATCTTTTAATCAAGTCAACAACCTTAAGGACATGTTTGCAAGTGTTCCCCTGCAAACTCCATGGGCACTCACAAACAAAAAGGTGCTCACCAAATTTCTGAACAAGGTAGTGGTATGACCTACTTTGACTTTTCACTAGTACCATCTGAGATGTGTTTTATTTGGAACACAATGATAGTCTTGAATTGCCTTGGCCTGCTCCAAACTAGATCACATATTTAGAAACTTATAGTTTGTCAAAAAACCATTTTGCTTCAACTTTTCCTTTTGCCTATAGAATGGTTCCATTTTATACACAAGTGTGTAATACAAATAGTCCATTCTCCTAGTGCATTTTTTAGAATGATCACACAAATACTGAGTTTCGAGCGTGCAATAGTATGACTTAATGGCTAAATTTGTATCTTAGTTGGCATGTGGGAATAGTCAACAATTTTTTGCCCACATGGTTACGAAAAAAATCCAATAGTCAAGTAAACCACAACGTATTAGAGGTAATGTCAAACAATGTGAATGGTGTGAATCCTACAAGGTGACATAAATTGTCAACTCACGACTTCGATCTTCTCCTTCACACTAGGTCCTGTTGAAGTACTCTAAAAATTGGGGCTAATCATTGAACTCCTCAAAGAAAGAGTTCAATAGTCGAGTGATGCTATCTTCGCTATCACCGATTGCCATCATGATCGTGTGAAGTCTGCAGAAGATTTACATTTCCCTTTCCTTGGCTGCATACTTATATACATTCTTTAGCCAAACCCTTTTAACATGCCAAACATAGAAGCACACGACATCAAAAGACAACCCTAATAGACAATACAAATGATATTATTTACCGCTCATCTGCATGACAAAATGGCATTGAAAATAAATAACAAATGAGAAAGGTACGCAAATGAACAAAGAGATGCACATATTGTATGGCTTAGATTTCTATAGTCACCTCATCGATAAAAATGCATTGATTCTCCAGTCGGGTTTGGATCTTCTTCCATGGGCATGCAATATGCGTAGTCACATAGATATGTCCTCAATCTTGTTTCATGAGGAGACTAGCCACGTAATGGGCACACCACTCTGTTGCTCATCAAAAACAAGCAAAGTATACAATGGAAACTGTAGACACAACAACTCAACGTGAGCATTGTCAAGTTTATAGTCAGTAAGATCATTGAAAAGATGAAGAACTACTTGTCAATGTTTGTAAGCCCTCACCCCATATTTGTTAGTGGAAAACGTGGAATCCATCGAGATGACTGAATTGTGCGAGTGGCTAACCATCCTATCTAGCATCCATGGAGTCTAAACCTCGATAACAAAAGGTGTATCATTCCCATGGGGCTGTTGAAAGTAGAAGTTATCAAAGTCCTCTCCATTCCACATCATGATACTTGTTGAATCAAATATGTGTTTCTGTGCGTGAATAGAATGCACCTTTCACCAAGAATTCATTACATCCTTTCTTGTAAGGAATTGATCTCTCTTTAACATCATGCCACATAAGATAGGATTGTTGATGTTTCTATCCATAATTGCATTGACACTAACATCCATGAGCAAAAGGATTTCAATATAGATTTTTCACTCTGCGGATAGATTAGTGGCAAACATAGAATTCCTATCTCCACTTGTGTCATTAATTCCATGGAAAAATTCACATTTTTTATCAACGTGGAGCATTTCTTTATAGAGAATATAAGAAACATCAGGTCTTCCATGCATAACCTTTACAATAAAGTGGCATTGACAACCTCACATTTGTATAAATTATTTTTGTTGTTTCTTCTTTGGTGGAGGCTGGTCTCTGAGGTCTGTAGGATAATATTGACACCAATAGTTGTGAAGAAGGCATCATCTCATCATCTTGAAGCAAGAGAGAGTAAAATATCATTGGACCATACAAATGAATGTTGAAAGATACAAACTTACGATACCAAATTGTTTTTCCATAATTTTTATCGTCAACGGGACGTGTGATGGTAGGTTGTCTTTTTTTCTTGTCCATAAATTTAGTTTCAAAACCTTCAACGAACATATAACTGTGAATGAAATCATCAAGTCTTGTATGAGGAATTGCTGCGACAAGGTCAAGGACCCTATCCTTCTTAATGAGAATAGGAGTCCATTGCAAATTGGAAGAGGAAAAATGAGAGACTCCATATCGTACATCTTGCACCTCTAATTCATCTTCCTTCTTCCATTTCAAACCTCTCCCCATTCTAAGAAAGGACGAAATAGTAGAAAAAAATTAAAATTAGAGTGGATTGTGTCAAGAAAAGAAAGAAATCATTCATTGAACATAAATAAAATGTGCTTGCATTGTCGTCACCCATGTGAAACTAATAGGAGGTTGTCGGCTTCAACTGAGGAAAATTAAAGGTGATAGATTAAATCAAGCTACACATAAAATATAACACAAACACGGGCTGGAAATTAGACTATCTATCTCAACGTACAAGTGGATAGACAATGACAACACAAAATGACAACCAAAACCTTTGATGACAACCTTGTATGTAAAAAAAAGTGCATCCATTGTTGCTAGCAATGCCAAAATGATAACATGTTTGTTGCATCTATTAAAAATAAATAAATCAGTAATGGAGAGAATGAGGAAAGGCAGAAAGGTGTAAAATGTCCTATCAACAATGATATAACCCAATGTAGGTTGGAAAACACAACGTGTACTTGAACCTCCAAGAAGACATAAAGACCACAAGTAAATTCACAACCCCACATGTAAATATAACTAAGATTTCAGAGTATATGGGGTGTACAAACCTCTTTTACCTGAGGAGTCATGTTGTAATATTCAACCTTCCATTTGGCATGACTTAACATGAGGAGAAAAATCACATCTAGCAATTCATGAAATAAACAAGTGAAGGTTGAACCACAAGATAAGTGGTTCAACTTGCAACTTGGTATGTGGTGTAGGAGTGTAATGTGCATAACAGTATGTAATTACTTCTATAATTGAAACAATAGATGTATTATTTTGGGAAGTGTTACCAATTTTTCGCTACAACTCAAATGGTGGAGCTGACTTAAATACTGTTATATTTAAAAGTGAAATGCAATTATTTCTGAATATGCTTGAGTGCTATTTTGCACTTTGTTTTAGTTCATTAAGTGACAAGTATGCTTTGAAAAGAGGAATTAGAGTTTCAGAACTTTCTATTCAATGCATTACAGTAAAATGAAGTACATGATTGAGTGTTAAAAAATAAAGCTTTTCAAATGCTTTCATTTATTTCACAAAGTGATTCATATTTATAACATTTCATTTGATTGAGAGAATTCAAATGCTAGTACAAATTTGCATTGAGATGCATTTTTTCTTTTCCAAAATGAAAAGCAGAAGGAATGAAAACAAATATCCACACAAGCCATGGATGTGACTATCACAATGCATCATAAACAACACACTACACTATGTAAGATGCATAAAGGGAAAATCACATAAGTACAAGCATAATCATCATTGCCTGATTGATTGATGACCGACGCAGAAGTGGTGCACCATTTGTCTTCTTTGAGCTCCGTTGACCTGTAGGAAGGAAGAGAGGGATGTCAGAGGCTCTGAATATGAATATACCTATATAAACCATCGACGATATTGTAGTATGCCACTAATCATGCACTGAAATAAGAAAGGAAAGTGCAGAGACATGAGTTGAAGGAGAAACATCAACACAAACATGATATATTGTTTTTTATGATAATAATGTTTGTTTCCTTGTGTAGGTATAGGAAAAGCCATGAAGCTGTTTATCTTTCGAAGACCAAGCATGTGGGGAAAAATGGGCTCCCACAAGGGTAGAGCCTGACATGCTGCCCTTATATGTTATAAGAGGGCTGAGATAGTAATTACAATCATCATAGTCATCAAGAAAGGAAGTGCAACTGAAAGGGTAAAGCAAAGTTATCCATCAAGCCATTAAACCAACTGTGCATTCATAACAATCATGTAAATGCTTTTTGAAAGCTACAAGTGAATAGTGGGTTTAATCCTCTCAATCAGATCAACATATAGAAATGAAAATTGCAAATGAATGCTAATTGGACAGCTTGTTTTAGCTGAAATTATCAAGCTGTCATGTTTTGAGCTGTTGTTTTAAATACTATTTTGTTGTTTTAAGACTGTTCGCTTTGTAGTGCTATTTCATTTTTCTGTTTTGGAACATCAGTGTCCTATCTCTTAACAATGATAGTGAACAATGAAAATTATGGGGGTTCTGTCAAGAACAGGTAAATTCATGAAGAGTTTTTTGCCAGAATGCAAATGATTAACAAAACAGTCAGTTTCTGTTTGGCTGAGAATGTAAAATGCCTCATTGTTTTGAAAAGAGGACCATCAAAATTTACCGTTTTAGACATCTGTGCTGTTCTATCAGTTAATTTTTCTATCACTCAAACTTTATCTTTAAAAATTTATAATTATCAGGCAGGTTTTCGAAGATTCACATACATGAGGATTACTTTCAGAACAAACAACATGTATACTTTGGACATGGTATGAATGAGGGTTTGGAGTGCATAAGAGACAAACTGAACAAGTAATTTATAGTTTAGATCAAGAAGATTTATGTGTGCAAGGAAGAAACAACACGAAGATGACAATTTAAAATATAAACAAAGGATACGTTTTCAGAAATCTCATGAAACCGTGTGAGGGTTTTCAACAGTTACACAAAAGGTAAATATGTGTTCTCAGAATGTTATACACCCAGGTGGGGTTTTGTCAGGAAATGAGGTTTTATACAGTGCTCTCATGGTTGAGCTTAAATATAACAAAAAATACAGGTATAAACACAGTTTTCTTCAAAATTCTAAAAATATCCACGTTGGGGTTTCATTTAAAACACAAAATTCATAAATACCCACATGGGGTTTCAACAGGAATGCAAATTTGCCATCTTTTTCAGTTACCCATATGGGGTTTTTTTAAAAATAGAACAAAAACAGTGTAGTTTCCAGAATACCCATATGGGGTTTCTACATTTAAAAAAAAATGGAAATGCCTGATAATGCATGGGTCGAGCCCAATGCGATTTTCAGTTATTCTTCAGGAAAGAATGAGGAGAGCCTTTCGAGTTTCTTCATAGGAAAACCATCAATCACATGGTGACATGCCGCTGCCTATTAAGGAGATAATACACAAAATTTCACAAAGATAAGCTCCAACTTAAAGAACTCATGGCACAACCACTCAATGGGCCTGTATTTTTCTAAGAAATGACATTCGTTTTGCAGAAGATAAAGTTCATGAGCTTTAGTGGAGAGATAAAATACAGAGAAAGAGTTTTGAAAGGAGGAACTTACCATTGTTTTCACTGTTCTAGAACCCATAGGCCGCACCCAACTCATTTGGAGCTCACAATTCTAAGGGTTGAGCCCTCTCATGGTGCCCAAGGTGGAAACAAGGCAAGCATAGTGGAAAAATGCAAAGGAAATCAAAGAATAATGGAGGAGAAGCCGCGGCCTTATGGCCTGTTTTTCAGCTTTCAAAACAATGGAGAAGCCATCAAATACAAGGAAAGTAACTTACCAAGCCGTGTATGGATGGGTCGACCAGGCTGAAGATAAAAACTGAAGTCTCCAAGCACTCCAAGCTGTCAAGCGCTAGTTCATGGCGGTGGCTCTTGCAAAGAGTTTCTCTCAAAAACATAAGGTGAAATGATGCGAAATACTAGGGCTTGTTTGGAGTTTTGATCTTTAGGGTTTCCCAAGTCCCTAGGCCGAATTTAGGGTGGATGATTTAATTTATGAATATTGAAATAATATGCTATGATGGTCGACTCGTGAAGGCTAGAGCATTTTGTTCTATGGTCATGCCTTAGTCACATTTTTGATTAAATTTTAGAAATTAATTAAGTTGTTTTGCCTTAGGGATATAAATCAAATGAAATTCATGAAGGGTCATTAGGTCAATATGTCTTAGGATTATGAATAGACCTAGGGTTTATTTTGTCTTTTATTGTTTTTGGAGAAAACAATGAGAATATGTAACAAGGAGTATGGTAATTTTATGATTTTTTATAGAAAAATCAAAGCTTGTAAAGGAGATATAAGGTTATATGCAAAAGATTTTTAAATCTTTAATTGTAAAATGGAATGATTGTAAAACTGCATCATGTAAAGCAGAAGCAAAGCAATGCTTTATAAATTGCTTTGTTTTCTTGCTATTTTTAGCAGTTAAGTGTTGACTTTCTCCTTGGTCGGAATTGAGTTTTCAGTTGGAGAGATAAGGCGTTTTCTTGTTTTAAAAGCAATTTTTTGTTTTTTTAGAGGCTTGACAGTTGATGCATGCAAAAAGTGTGACTTTCCACTTTTATGCCGACTTGTTGCACAAATTTTGGGACCTTTTCCTTGAGCTTTTTTCAAAGGCTCGGATTAGGGTTTGAGACATATATCTTTGGAGAAAACTTAGGGTTTTCCAGTTCAGTCTTTTTTAGCTCTTACACATTTTTGAGCTGAAACTATTTTTGTACTTAGTTGGATTATTTGTGGCATACTCCTACAGTGAATAAAAAAAGCAGCATTCCTACCTATCATTTTGTGTCCATTTACAGTTACAGTTTGATGTTTATCTTGTGATTTCAATTTAAGAAGTCCTTGTTATGTCCTAGGCTGTAGTTCGATGCAGAAAGGTGCAAAGATACAAGTTGTATGTTGTGTTTTGAACATACCTTCATGCAAAGTACTTATGTAAATTTGTTCTTGAGAGGTTGTGAAATCTTTGTTGGTTTTTGAGCACTGTTTGTGAGGAAAATCCAGAATAGTCATTAGTTCATCATCCAATATTTCAATTCAAAATCATAGGTTTTAAGGTTTTGTTTTCTCTCTATCCTTTTCCCAAGAAGATTATTAGAATAGGATCATTATATGGAGAACCAACTCGCTATGGAGATTCTCTTTCCTTATAGACCACCCACATCTGGAAAGGGTCTCAATGTTGCAACAGATAGTTCGATATTTTTGCAAAATCTGATGGGGTGCATATCTGATTGCTAACAGTTTTTGGTACGCCCGGTGGGACTCTGAAAATTAGTTTCAGAGAAATTTAATTTCTAAAAATTTGTTGTTTGGTATATGCAGTAGGTTTCTCAGCCTTTTGGAGGCTTGTTTCAATATACCTGGCGACTTCGACTTCTAATTTTACATGCAGACTTAGTGGGGCCTGCGCATGAGAAAGGTACAAACCATATCAAGTGCTGGTTTGTTTTAAAAGTCTAGATTTCACTTTTCCAGCTTATGAATAAATATGCCATTTTTTCATGATAGTGTGTCATATCATCCACCATACCACGATCATGTCGCTGGTTTCAATATTATGAATTTTCAAAATCAACATGCCCAATATTACCACCCACCCACCCCTGCTCATTTTTCATCTCATCCCTCATATGTTCGAACTTAGCCCCAAGATACTCAAGAATTGAGCCTCAAGGATATAAGGCTGAACTATGAAAGGGAGATGAGTGAGATAGAGAGCCAAAGAAATCTGATTTATCAGTAGGAGGAGATGGCAAGCATAAAGAGCACGCTGCTTGACTACATGAGACAATTGGAGGAGATTAGGAAGCAACAAGAGTATAATCAACAACAGGAAGAGATGGCTCATCAAACCTATCTTCATGAGCAGGTGTTGGAAGCCGAAGCAACTCCTACCATTCCAGAGCATCCCATTCAAGAAGAGGAAGTTGTTTCACAACAAAAGGTTGTTGTTGTGTCTATTTCATTGGAGCAGCAGAATATTGAAGATTATTTTGAGGTCTCCAGCTAGTATAGTGATGAGGAGGAGCTCGAAAACTGGGAACAACTGCTGGAAAAGAAAGAGGAGGTTATAGTTGAGGAACTACAAATTTCAGATCAAGGAATGGTTGGTGGTTCACAAGTTGTAGCTGATTTATTTCATGAATTACCACTTTTTGGTGAAGATAGCATGCAGGTCCCTAACTTACCAGCTGAGGACATTCAACCTTTTCAAGGTGACTTTCTGCTTGATTGTCAGGATCCTGAGTGTTCTGCTTGTAGAGAGCTTTCTGCTCTGCCAAGTTCCTACAATGATCAAATGCCCAATCCTGGAGAGCAAAGTGATGAAATCCATTCACAAAACATACTGATCCATGAGCAAATAAATGAGGACAACTCAGTTGTGGAGGAGCGTGAGTTTGAATGCATGATTCAGCTAAGGCAGGAAGCAATTGTGGTTGGTGGGGTAGTTGACAAGAGTGACATCATAGTAAACAATTTCAATTTTGTCCTGTCATTAGGATGTCCAATTAGACACATTGCTAGGTTGGAGGCTAGCAAAAGGGTTCCCATCTTGGTTGAACCCAAGCATGAAAGTGCAATGGAAGGAGAACAAATTCAGGTCATTTCACCACCTCGGGCCAGTAATGATTATATTCCATATGAGGAGGTCAGTAAGCTTGTATACATTCTGCAGGGTGTGGTACAACTATCTCATGTCTTTTTATCCATTGTTACTTTTCATCTAGTTGTCCAAGATCATGTAAAGCATCGAATTTTCTATAGAAAGGGCAACTATTTCACCCAACCAGTGAATGGTTTTGTTTGACCAGCTCCTTTGGCTGATTAGCGTAGTTTAGAGTTAGTGTTGCTACAAATAAGTGCATTATGTACATTTCTTTTCAGTAGTTTTCTTTCCCTAAGAGGTGTTGCGCATTGTTCTGTTGGCCATCAGCACCTGTTAGTTTGCTTTTAGCTTTGTTTGTTTTGTTTTGCTACTGTTTTGGAGTTGCTATTTCAGTTTTTCTGAGTTCATGAAGGGACAATTTTGACTCCTTGCCCAATGGAGTTTTCAAAGGCAACTGCTCTATGCTTAGCTGGCAAGCATCTAGCGAAAATCGCCAAAATGTTACTAATTTTTCGCTACAGCTCAAATGGTGGAGCTGACTTAAATACTGTTATATTTAAAAGTGAAATGCAGTTATTTCTGAATATGCTTGAGTACTATTTTTCACTTCATTTTAGTTCATTAAGTGACAAGTATGCTTTGAAAAGAGGAATCAGAGTTTCAAAACTTTCTATTCAATGCTTTACAGTCAAATGAAGTATAGGATTGAGCGTTAAACAATAAAGCTTTTCAAATGCTTTCATTTATTTCACAAAGTGATTCATATTTACAACATTTCATTTGATTGAGAGAATTCAAATGCTAGTACAAATTTGCATTGAGATGCATTTTTTCTTTTCCAAAATGAAAAGCAGAAGGAATGAAAACAAATATCCACACAAGCCGTGGATATGACTATCATAGTGCATCATAAACAACACACTACACTATGGAAGATGCATAAAGGGAAAATCACATAAGTACAAGCATAATCATCATTGCTTGCTTGATTGATGACCGACGTAGAAGTGGTGCACCATTTGTCTTCTTCGAGCTCTGTTGACCTGTAGGAAGGAAGAGAGGGATGTCAGAGGCTCCGACTATGAATATACCTATATAAACCATCAATGATAATGTGGTATGCCACTAATCATGCACTGAAACAAGAAAGGAAAGTGCAGAGACATGAGCTGAAGGAGAAACATCAACACAAACTTGATATATTGTTTTTTATGCTAACAATGTTTGTTTCCTTGTGCAGGTATAGGAAAAGCCATAAAGCTATTTATCTTTTGAAGACCAAGCATGTGGGGAAAACAGGCTCCCACAAGGGTAGAGCCCGACATGCTGCCCTTATATGTTATAAGAGGGCTGAGATAGTAATTGCAATCATCATAGTCATCAAGAAAGGAAGTGCAATTGAAAGGGTAAAGCAAAGTTATCCATCAAGCCATTAAACCAACTGTGCATTCATAACAATCATGTAAATGCTTTCTGAAAGCTATAGGTGAACAGTGGGTTTAATCCACTCAATCAGATCAACATATAAAAGTGAAAATTGCAAATGAATGCTAATTGGACAACTTGTTTTAGCTGAAATTATCAAGCTGTCATGTTTTGAGCTGCTGTTTTAAATACTGTTTTGCTCTTTTAAGATTGTTCGCTTTGTAGTGTTGTTTCATTTTTCTATTTTGGAACAGTAGTGTCCTATCTCTTAACAATGATAGTGAACAGTGCAAATTATGGGGGTTATGTCAAGAACAGGTAAATTCATGAAGAGTTTGTTACCAGAATGAAAATGATTAACAAAACAGTCAGTTTCTATTTGGCTGAGAATGTAAAATGCCTCACTGTTTTGAAAAGAGGACCATCAAAATTTACCTTTTTAGATATTTGTACTGTTCTATCAGTTAATTTTATTTGTCACTCAAACTTTATCTTCAAAAATTTACAATTATCAGGCAGGTTTTCGAAGATTCACATACATGAGGATTACTTTCAGAACAAACAACATGTATACTTTGGACATGGTATGAATGAGGGTTTGGAGTGCATAAGAGACAAACTAAACAAGTAATTTATAGTTTAGATCAAGAAGATTTATGTGTGCAAGGAAGAAACAACACGGAGATGACAATTTAAAATATAAACAAAGGATATGTTTTCAGAAATCTCATGAAACCTTGTGAGGGTTTTCAACAGTTACACAAAAGATAAATATGTGTTCTCAGAATGTTATACACCCAAGTGGGGTTTTGTCAGGAAATGAGGTTTTATACAGTGCTCTCATGGTTGAGCTTAAATATAACAAAAAATACAGGTATAAACACAATTTTCTTCAAAATTCTGAAAAATATCCACGTTGGGGTTTCATTTAAAACACATAATTCATAAATACCCACATGGGGTTTTCAACAGGAATGTAGATTTACCATCTTTTTTAGTTACCCATATGGGGTTTTTTTAAAAATAGGACAAAAACAGTGTAGTTTCCAAAATAACCATATGGGGTTTCTACATTTAAAAAAAGAAGGAAATGCCTGATAATGCATGGGTCGAGCCCAGTGTAATTTTCAGTTCTTCTCCAGGAAAGAATGAGGAGAGCCTTTCGAGTTTCTTCATAGGAAAACCATCAATCACATGGTGACATGCTGCGACCTGTTAAGGAGATAATACACAGAATTTCACAAAGATAAGCTCCAGCTTAAAGAACTCATGGCACGACCACTCAATGGGCCTGTATTTGTCTAAGAAATGACATTCGTTTTGTAGAAGATAAAGTTCATGAGCTTTAGTGGAGAGATAAAATATAGAGAAAGAGTTTGAAAGGAGGAACTTACCATTGTGTTCGCTGTTCTAGAACCCACAGGCCGTGCCCAACTCATTTGGAGCTCACAATGCTAAGGGTTGAGCCATCTCATGGTGCCCAAGGTGGAAACAAGGCAAGCACAGTGGAAAAATGCAAAGGAAATCAAAGAATAATGGAGGAGAAGCCATGACCTTATGGCCTGTTTTTTAGCTTTCAAAATAATGGAGAAGCCATCAAATATAAGGAAAGTAACTTACCAAGCCGTGTATGGATGGGTCGACCAGGCTGAAGATAAAAACTGAAGTCTCCAAGCACTCCAAGCTGTCAAGCGCTAGTTCATGGCGGTGGCTCTTGCAAAGAGTTTCTCTCAAAAACATAAGGTGAAATGATGCGAAATACTAGGGCTTGTTTGGAGTTTTGATCTTTAGGGTTTCCCAAGTCCCTAGGCCGAATTTAGGGTGGATGATTTAATTTATGAATATTAAAATAATATGCTATGATGGTCGACTAGTGAAGGCTAGAGCATTTTGTTCTATGGTCATGCCTTAGTCACATTTTTGATTAATTTTTAGAAATTAATTAGGCTGTTTTGCCTTAGGGATATAAATCAAATGAAATTCATGAAGGGTCATTAGGTCAATATGCCTTAGGATTAAGAATACACCTAGGGTTTATTTTGTTTTTTATTGTTTTTGGAGAAAACAATGAAAATATGTAAAAAGGAGTATGGTAATTTTATGATTTTTTATAGAAAAATCAAAGCTTGTAAAGGAGATATAAGGTTATATGCAAAAGATTTTTAAATATTTTATTGTAAAATGGAATGATTGTAAAACTGCATCATGTAAAGCAAGCAAAGCAATGCTTTATAAATTTATGCGTTTTCTTGCTATTTTTAGTAATTAAGTGCTAACTTTCTCCTTGGTCAGAATTGAGTTTTCAGTTGGAGAGATAAGGTGTTTTCTTGCTTTAAAAGCAGTTTTTTGCTTTTTTTAGAGGCTTGACAATTAATGCATGCAAAAAGTGTGACTTTCCACTTTTATGCCGACTTGTTGCACAGTTTTTGGGACCTTTTCCTTGATCTTTTTTCAAAGGCTCAGATTAGGGTTTGAGACATATATCTTTGGAGAAAACTTAGGGCTTTCCAGTTCAGTCTGTTTTGGCTCTTACACATTTTTGAGCTGAAACTATTTTTGTACTCAGTTGGATTATTTGTGGCATACTCCTACAGTGAATAAAAAAAGCAGCATTCACACCTATCATTTTGTGTCCATTTATAGTTACAGTTTGATGTTTACCTTGTGATTTCAATTTAAGAAGTCCTTGTTATGTCCTAGGCTGTAGTTTGATGCAAAAAGGTGCAAAGATACAGGTTGCATGTTGTGTTTTGAATAGACCTTCATGCAAAGTACTAATGTAAATTCATTCTTGAGAGGTTGTGAAATCTTTGTTGGTTTTTAAGCACTGTTTGTGAGGAAAATCCAGAATAGTCATTAGTTCATCATCCAATATTAAAAATCAATTCAAAATCATAGGTTTTAAGGTTCTATTTTCTCTCTATCCTTTTCCCATGAAGATTATTAGAATAGGATCATTATACGGAGAACCAACTCGCTATGGAGATTCTCTTTCCTTATAGATCACCCACATCTGGAAAGGGTCTCAATGTTGCAACAAATAGTTCGATATTTTTGCAAAATCTGACGAGGTGCATATCTGATTGCTAACAAGAAGATCTATTGGTTGTGGTGCATGTGTATGTGTTAAAGGAGAGGAAGGGTTAGAGGGTAACCAAAAACTTTGATGACAACCTTGTATGTAAAAAAAAGTGCATCCATTGCTACCAGCAATGCCAAAATGACAACATGTTTGTTGCATCTGTTGAAAAAAAGATGAATCAATAATAGAGAGAATGAGGAAAGGCAGAAAGGTGTAAAATTTCCTCAAACATGATGTAAGCCAATGTAGGTTAGAAAACACAATGTGTAGATGAACCTCTAAGCTGACATAAAGACCACAAGTAAGTTCACAACCCATGTAAATATAACTAAGATTTCAGAGTATATGGGGTGTACAAACCTCTTTTACTTGAGGAGGCATGTTGTGATATTCAACCTTTCGTTTGGTATGAATTAGTATGAGGAGAAAAATCACATCTAGAAATTCATGAAATAAACAAGTGAAGGTTGAACCACACAATGAGTGGTTCAACTTGCAACTTGGTATGTGGCATAGGAGTGTAACATGCATAACAATATGTAATTACTTCTACAATTGCAACAACACATGTATTATTTTAGGAAGATACATTGGTTGTGGTGCATGTGTATCTGTTAAAGGAGAGGAAGGGTTAGAGGGAAACCAAAACCTTTGATGACAACCTTGTATGTAAAAAAAGTGCATCCATTGCTACCAACAATGCCAAAATGATAACATGTTTGTTGCATCTGGTGAAAAAAAAGAATCAGTAATGGAGAGAATGAGAAAAGGTAGAAAGGTGTAAAATTTCATATCAACCATGATGTAAGACAATGTAGGTTGTAAAACATAACATGTAGATGAGCCTCCAAATAGACATAAAGACTACAAGTAAATGCGTAACCCTGCATGTAAATATAACTATGATTTCAAAGTATATGGGGTGTACAAACCTCTTTTACATGAGGAGGCATGTTGTGATATTCAAGCTTCTATTTGGAATGACTTAACATGAGGAGAAAAAGCACATCTAGCAATTCATGAAATAAATAAGAAGGTTGAACCACACGATGAGTGGTTCAACCTATAACTTTGTATGTGGCGTAGGAGTGTATGTGCATAACAGTATGCAATTACTTCTAAAATTGCAACAACAAATGTATTATTTTGGGAAGATACGTTGGTTGTGGTGTGTGTATGTGTTAAAGGAGAGGAAAGGTTAGAGGGTAACCAAAAACTTTGATGACAACCTTTTATATAAAAAAAAATGCATGGATTGCTTCCAACAATGCCAAAATGATAACACGTTTGTTGCATCTATTGAAAAAAATAAATCAATAATGGAGAGAATGAGGAAAGGAAGAGAGGTGTAAAATTTCATATCAACCATGATGTAAGCCAATGTAGGTTGGGAAACACAGCGTGTAGTTTAACCTCCAAGAGAACATAAAGACCATAAGTAAATTCACAACCCTGCATGTAAATATAACTAAGATTTCAGAGTATATGGGGTGTACAAACCTCTTTTACCTAAGGAGGCATGTTGTGATATTACACCTTCCATTTAGGGTGACTTAACATGTGCAATAAAGGCACATCTAGCAATTCATGAAATAAACAAGTGAAGGTTTAACCACACGATGAGTGGTTCAACCTGCAACTTTGGATGTGGTGTATGAGTGTAATGTGCATAAAACTATGTTATTACTTCTACAGTTGCAACAACAGATGTATTATTTTGGGAAGATACATTGGTTGTGGTGCATGTATATGTGTTAATGGAGAGAAAAGACTAGAGGGAAACCAAAATCTTTTATGACAACCAGCTATGTAAATAAATGTGCATCCATTGCTGCCAACAATGCCAAAAGAATAAAACATTTTTTGCATTTGTTGTTGTAGACATGGAAAATGTACAAGCTCGTCTTGGCACACCTGATTCTGATTACTAACATCATTTCCTCTTAGATCACATTCTCAGCATTTCATCGCATTCTATCTCTTAATCTAATGAATCATTATTCATTTAATTAAGTCATTCTCACCTCATTTGATTAAATTAATCAGTTTAGTTTAATTAACCCTACATTGTTGTTTAATTAAATAAATCATTTTATTTAATTAAAATCTCTAAAGTCCTCCTATTAAATTAAATAAATTAAACCTTATTTTATTTAATCTGACACATTCCTTGTTTATCAAATAAATCAAATCATTTATTTAATGAATCATTTCCTCTCAATTTTGGACTTAAATCAATTTATAAATTTGAGCTTAAATTGTCACATCTCCTATTTCCTCATTAAATTAATCAAAACATTGATTAAGTTAATCCTTCTCACTAAAATCTTTTAGAGAATGCAACTTGCACAATAAATCAAATACTTTGATTTATTAATTCTTCTATTTTCCCTCACAAAGCATCAAAAAGGGAATATTCCTCTTTTGAATTCAAAAAGTCCAAGTGGACTTGGTCCTTCCAACAAGGCATTAAAAGCCTCTTACATGTCCTTGACCTTGAGCCAAGTGACATTAAATTCATTTATTTTCCCTCTTCAACATGTCATTTCTCAAGTTTGAAATGCCACCTAATTGCATTTATTGGCACATTGGCCAAAAATTGCACATTCCTCATCCAATCACATGTGGACAAGTGGCACAATGCCATTTGATGATCTTTTATCCCATATTGCTCAATCTTGCTATCTCTTCCAAGATTTGAATCTATAAATTGGAGACTCTTCTCCTCAATATTCATCCACAACTCATATGCAAAGTTACTCTCTTCAAGTGAGAACTGATTTTGCACCATTGCACTCAATCATCCACCATTTTCACAATCTAGTAACAAGGTTATGCTCAAATCTCTTTGGAGATTTGACCATTTCTTCATCAATCCACATTGCAATCATAGGAATTGGGAAAGGGCCAATTGCAACATATCATTGGCACCAATTCCCCCATAGGATCATAATGCTATTTGCTTAATTAGGATTTTAATGTTGTAATTTCATTGTGTTCTTCATTTCCTAAATTAAGTTTTAGATAGATGGATTTTATGGGGAATCCCTCTTTGTTACATGCATATTTGAACTAACACTAACAACGTTTGACTTCCTTTGTGCATATGTAGGTTTAGGGGTTCACAGTTGTTTAAATCATGAATCAGTAATGGAGTGAATCAAGAAAGGAATACTTGTGTAGATTTTCCCATCAACCATGATGTTAGCCAATGCAGGTTGAAAAACACAGTGTCTACTTGAAGCTCCAAGCGGACATAAAGACCGTAGGTAAAATCACAACCTCACATGAAAAAAAACTAAGACGTCATAGTATATGGGGTGTACAAACCTATTTTACCTAAGCAGGCATGTTGTGATATTGAGCCTTCCATTTGGGGTGACTTAACATGACCACCAAAAGTGTATATGATAATTCATGAACTAAAAAAGTGCAGGTTGAACAACACAATGAGAAGTCCAACCTGCAACTTTATATGTAGCCTATCAGTGTAACTTGAGTAATAATATGTAATTACTTCTATGGCTTCCGACAATGTGAAAAAAAAAAAAACACATTCTTTGTATTTGTTGATAAAAAATGACTCAATGAACGTAGACTAAAACACGCTATTTTTTTGTGCATTTATTTGTGAAACATATGAATAATTCAGAAATCAATTTTAACTGTAAACCACAATTGCAATAATTGCGAAGCTCACTTGCATTGAAAACCATAGTGAATGAGATAGATATTATGTTGACTTATGAGATTATTTATGCTCTTGATAAATTAAGAAAGAAGCATGTGTAGTATGTGCAAAGTCGAAGAAACAATGCAAGTCTGGAGGCAACAGGTTCTATAATTTATGAAATTGAAAAGGAATCTGCTCTAAAAACACTTGAAAACAAGGAGATCAAAATTAATGAGACAAATATTGTTTTAATTGAAGATATTATTACCACTATTGAGAAGTTGAGGAAGGAGCACATACAGTATGTGAAATTAGAAAATCACAATGCAGAAGTGGATAAACTTGAGAGATTTTGTATTGCATATGAATTTGTCTAAGCAAAGAAAGTGAAAGATGATGCTATAACTAGATTTGAACTAGTGAAGTCAAAAATTTGTGAACATAAAACTAAACATGACTAGCAAAAGAACATCAAGCACAAAAGCAAAAATTCCACCCTTCAGCTTACAACAAGCAAAAATATAGAAAATACAACCCACAGTGTTTTCCAACATGCCTATAGTTTATTAATTTGAGAAAGTTGAAACACAATTTTTAGTCTACCTGAGACTTGTTATATATTTTGAAGATGTTCCTTTCATTATATTCATATTGTGTAAACAATAAAATGTTTTCATTGCAATCATATTGTTTGTATAATCGAAGGTTGGAAAACACAGTGCGTTAGGAAACCTGCAACCCACATAGTGTTGGGAAACCCTCTATATATAAGAATGCAATTGGTTGGTCACCCCTCAGCTAAATATGGTTACTTTTATGTATCCCCCGACTGCAACTCCTCCCCAAATTATCCACCCTTCAGCTTTGTACAAGCACAACAAACTAACTCGCAATCCACTGTGTTTTCCTACCTACCTATATTTTAATGTTACGATGAAATCCAAATGTAATTCATACTATAAGTAATATTTTTGGTAAATTTTCAAGGTGACTTTTCTTATATTGGTAGTGTAAGGTTTTCATTACACTCATTTTGTCTATTGAAAATCCAATGTTGGAAAACACTATGGGTTGAGGAACCTGAGATCTTCTTAATACTTCAAGAGGCAACAGGTACTAGAATGTATGAAATGAATAGGGAAACATCCCTAAAAACACTTGAAAAGAAGTAAACCAAAGTGTATGAGATATATAATATACTGACTGAAGAGATTCTCCCTACTCTTGAGAAGTTGGGGAAGGAGCATTTGAAGTATTTGTGATGGGAAAATGACAATGCAAAATTGGATGCAATAGGTACTAGAATGTATGAAATGACAAAGGAATATATTGTAGAAATACTTGAAAAGAAGCAGACCATAGTGAATGAGACATATACTGTATTGATTAAAGAGACTCAGTGTTGATCAGAATTTTAGGAAGGTGCATGTGTATTATCCACAATGGGCATATGACAATGCAAAACTCAAGCAACAAGTAGTATAAAGTATATAATAAAAAATAAATCTTCTCTAAAAACACTTGAAAAGAAGCATACCAAAGTGAATAAGATAGATAATGTATCAACTGGTGAGATTGTTCTTGCACTTGACAACTTGACGAAGGAGCATCGTGCATTATCTGCAATGGGAAAATGCAAATGCAAAAGTGGATAAAGTCAATAAATTTTGTATTCCATATGAATTTATGCAAGAAAAGAAAGTGAGATATGATGCTATAAGTAGAGTTGAAGAAATGAAGTCAAAGATTCTTCAACATAAGAATTCCATGGAACAAATACAATTCAAAATAGATGATAATGAAAAGGCAAAAATAGATCTTAGAGCAAAAAAAGAGAATCAGTTGGCTAGAGACATGAAAGCCCTATGTGAAAAGGTAGACAAGTTTTATAAATAACTTATCAAACAAAAAATAGAAAGACACTCTCAAAGCTAAGCAAAGAGTGGTTGCAAACCTACACAAAAGTATTGAAGACATTCAAAACTCTATCAAAAAAATGGATGATGTTGTCCTAAGGGTTGATGAGGAAGAAGTTTCTCCAAAGCTACAAATAAAAGATATGAAATAGAAGGTAGAAGCTCATGAAAAAGGAATGCTAGGCGGGTGATAACAAGTAACAACAATAGGGATGAGAAAAAATGTTTGATTGGTCAACTTGCAGATGCAAAAGCAATAGTTGGAACTAGTGAAATTGAAGCAAAACAACATAAACACTACAATTAACCACTTGGAATAGAAATTAAAATATTAAACACAAATTTTATTGTGAAAATAAAAGGATGCGAAAGCTGGAGGGTTTGTCAACCTTTACAATGACATTGTTCAAATAGACTTCCAGGGATGAACTTCCACAAGTGGACTTCTGCAGTGAAATTAATTAATGGTGTTGACACACAAGTGCAATATAAACGAAAGAAAGCTTAAAAAATAAACACAACAATGGAATGTGTGATTTTGAAGACATTCATACTATTTTGTAACATTCCATGTTGCAACAATGTAGGTGTTAAGAAGCAAGCAACCCACCATGGGACAACCCTTTACATTTAAACAAGGAGATTCAAATAATTGAAACCCACCATTGTGTTTTTAAAATTACAATTATTTTGTGCACTTTTTTTTTTCAATCATGTGAAACTTAAAACACAACAATGGAATGTGTGATTTTGAAGACATTCATAATGTTTTGTAACATTCCATGTTGCAAAACCGTAGGTGTTAAGAAGAAAGAAACCCACCGTGAGACAACCCTTTACATTTAAACAAGGAGATTCAAATAACTGAAACCCAACATTGTGTTTTCCAAATTGCAATTATTTTGTGCACTTTCTTTTTGAATCATGCAAAATTTAAACACAACAATGGAATGTGTGATTTTGAAGACATTCATACTATTTTGTAGCATTCCATGTTGAAAAAATGTAGGTGTTAAGAAGCAAGAAACCCACCATGAGACAACCCTTTACATTTAAACAAGGAGATTCAAATAATTGAAACCCAACATTGTGTTTTCCAAAATACAATTATTTTGTGCACTTTTTCTTTCAATCATGCAAAATTTAAACACAACAATGGAATGTGTAATTTTCAAGAAATTCATACTATTTTAAAAAAATCCATGTTGCAAAACCCTAGCTATAAGAAGCAAGCAACCCACTGTGAGGCAACCCTTTACTTTTTAACAAGGAGATTCAAATAACTGAAGACCCACATTGTGTTTTCCAAATTACAATTATTTTGTGCACTTTTTTTTTTCAATCATGTGAAATTTAAACACAACAATGGAATGTGTGATTTTGAAGACATTCATACTGTTATGTAACATTCCATGTTGCAAAACCATAGGTGTTAAGAATCAAGAAACCCACCATGAGACAACCCTTTACATTTAAACAAGGAGATTCAAATAATTGAAACCCAACATTGTGTTTTCCAAATTACAATTATTTTGTGCACTTTTTTTTTTCAATCATGCAACACAACAATGGAATGTGTGATTTTCAAGACATTCATACTATTTTGTAAAACTCCATGTTGCAAAACCCTAGTTGTTAAGAAACAAGCAACACATTGTGAGGCAACCCTTTACATTTAAACAAGCAAATTCAAATAACTGAAGACCCACATTGTGTTTTTCAAATTACAATTATTTTGTGCACATTTTTTTTCAATCATGCGAAATTTAAACACAACATTGGAATGTCTGATTTTCAAGACATTCATACTATTTTGTAAAACTCCATATTGCAAAACCCTAACTGTTAAGAACCAAGCAACCTGCTGTGAGGTAAAACTTTACATTTAACTAGGATATTCAAATAACTGAAGACCCATTGTGTTTTCCAAAATATAATTATTTTGTGCACTATTTTTTTCAATCATCCAAAATTTAAACACAACAATGGAAGGTGTGATTTTGAAGACATTCATACAATTAAATAAGGAGACTCAAAATAACTGAAATCCCACATTATGTTTCCCAAATTACAAATTACAAGGTATTGTAAAACACTCTACAACCGAATTGGTTAGCACCCCTCACTTCGATTTGGTTGGTTTTATCCTCCAACTCCTTCATGTGCACTCCAAACTTTACATTACACTATATAGACTACAAAAAAGCACCTGAATTTGGTCAGTTTTATCCTCCAAACTCCTCCACGTGGACTTCAACCTTCAACTTTCAATGTGTAGACTTGATACTCATCGTGTTTTCACCCTTCTTTCTCCAAAACAAAAAGGCACATGTTAGTTTGCCTCCAATTTTCCTGCACCAAAAAAAGCTCTGAAAGCGAAAATTCATGGGCACGCTAAGGGACTCGCATTTATCGACCAACAAGAGGCGGGAAAACTAACTTGACGACGCTGTTAACTCCTACCTACCATTTCTTGGACGTTTGGTCTCGTTTGTCGATTTTGTTACATTTATCCCCCTTCTAACGGCCCCCACACCATGTCTCGTCATGTTATGTATGTTTCCATGTATGTTTTCATGCATTTTTATATGTACATAGGTGCTTTTTGTCTAGGAGTTATCCGAATCCAGTGGTTTTTATGAATATATTTTTCATGAGAATGAATGGTTCACATAGGAGTCATTGCATCCAGGAAGTCATTTATCTCAATACTTTGTACTATCCAGTTTCTTCAAGATTAAGCTCACTTAGTTTGTTATCTTATTTACACTTAATCATGGAGTTTTCTCCAAGATCATGTTTACTTCACTTACCACTTCATTTGTACTTGAATCAAAGTTGTCTTAGGATGGGAACCCTTAAGAAGTCTCAATGCATTACCCCAATGAACATCACGTAGATGCAATAAGTGTTATGTGGACCATTCATTCTCATGAGAGATGGATTTGTGTAAGTCATTGCTCATGAAATATGGGTAAATGAGTTTGACTAAAAAATTACACAGTTGAATCATGATATAAATATCATGAAGTAAAATATATTTTAAAATGGATGTTATTGTATTCTTGTAAGGTGTAATATCCCCTTCTCAAGTCTAGCTGATGTGACTGTTAGCCTATTCCAGAGTTCTCATAGGTTAATTGGTGGTGGTTAAGAGACTTTAAGGATCTTGGAGAGTTCGGATTTGGGTTTTCTTGGCATCCATTGATGGTTTCGAGTTCAATTGGCATTCATAATTGTGGTGGTGCTCTTTGGAGTATTTTTGGCCTTCTAGATTATTCTCCACATTTCTTGGAGAACATGACTATTTTTAGTAAGCATCTATTTCAGCAACCAACATATTTCTCCAACATCAATTACTTCTTGGCATGTTTAGATTCTATTGTCGATGCCTTGGCAATGCTTTTCACAATTAGGATGGGTTTATTTAAAGTATTGCACTAAATTTATAAAGTAACGTTATATTATTTACTTTAGTGTTTTAATTTAATAAAATTATGTTATGTCCCCTCAAGTGGACGTCTAAGGAAAAGGGGACTTAGACATAAGTTATTTTAAAATTGCAAAAAGGCCTTTGAGGGGAAATGATTTATTTTTAAATTTAAATCCCTCTTTTTCCCTCCAACTCTATACAAAGAGGATTTGGGCTCTCATCTAGATTATTAAAGTTTGCACACATAAAAATATGTCGGAATGAACATTGAGTTCTTCCAAGAATTGATTGAGGATGAAAACCCTCATAAATATTCACTAGTTTCAATGGTGCAATATTCATCGTAGCTGGTTTGTGGTTTTCACATAGGAAACACATTGAATTTCACAAAGATTGAAGATTTTGTTGGATGTTGAGGTTATGTTGCTGATATGTGGTTGTCATTGATGTCAACACTATTAGCATTGATGATTTTGAAGGATATATATGTCGAGGAAATTGAGAAAATTCGAATAAATATGTTGCACACAGTCTGTGAAGCTGAGAAGGTCAGAGTGATGGAAAGTTCTGTATGTTGATGGTCAGAAGATGCACATTAAAGGGTTTGTTGTTGAGCCAATATAGCATGTTGTCTGGAAGTTTCAATGGTACGCATCAAGATTGAAGCGAGTTATGAGTTTATGTGTTCCTACAATTATTTTGTTATTGTAGCAGGTGTTTTTGGAAGAAGAGAATGCAATTATGGTAAATTGAGTTATTGCGTATGCTACTATAATGTTCAGTGATGTTTATAGATCATTCTCTATCATTATGGTATGTCCGTGTTGATCAGTGTGTTCGTGATCAAAGATTTTCCTTTGTGTGTTCGAGGGTTTTATGTTCTTGGCCGACATGATGGTGGTAGCGTGTTGCGGATCCCTATGGATTAATTATTTATTGTTTGGCATGTTCAAGGATGTTGATTTAGGTCTTCATTATATTGTGACCGACCTAAGTTGGTGCGCATTGAGATTTGTTCATGAATTAGGCCAACAAGTTGTAATTCATTCTTTATTTGTGGCCGACAAAGTTGTTGATGTAAATTCATGTAGTAGATATATAAGAGCGATTGTTTCTTCATTTTGGAGTGTGTGAGTGTGGTGTATGCTCGGTGAATGAATGTGAAATGTGCGAATAAAGATTAGATCATTTGATTTCAGAGCAGAGTGTGAAGAAGATTGAGCGAAGTTTGAAGAAGATTGAGCGAAGTGTGAAGAAGTGTTTTTGTGCTTAACCAAAACTGTCATCATGCTTTTGTAGAAGCTAATTTCTCAGTTCAACCTCATCAGATGGATTTAATTTGATTATTTTATGTAAGGCAATGAGCCTTCCCTTTGAGTAGTGAGATCTAGGAAGTGTGCCTGATTGCAAGTGCATTCTCATTCATTTCTTTCATTATACTTCTAACAGGGTATAATCTTGTGGACTAACATCCACCGTGGTTTTTCCCCTAACAGGGTTTCCACGTATAAAATCTTGGTGTTCATGTGTCTCTGATGTGTTGTTGATTTATGCTTTCACTGTTAATTATTAGATCTAATATTAAAGGTTGATTAAGGTTGAATAAGTTGAAATTCTATAACAATTGATTCACCCCCCCTCTCAGTTGTCTATCCTTGTTTTGCCAAAAATTGGTATCAGAGCTAGTTCCTTTGAAGAATTTTAATAGATTGAGGTGATCCGAGATGGCATCATACAAGAAGGATAGTCCTAGATTCGATGGTACAAACTACTCCCTACGGAAAGTCAGAATGGAGTGTCATTTGAAGTGCATTGGTGAGCCTTTCTGGAAGATTACAAAGAATTCATATACTATTCCTCAGAATGGTCCCTCTACTACTCATGAGATCAAAGAAGTAGAAACTATTACCAGGGCTATAGAAGCATTGCTAAGTGCTTTGACAGATTCAAAGATGACAAATGTGATAGGTCTTAAGACTGCACATGAGATCTGGAAAAAGTTGGAAACATTGTATGAAGGAGATGCATTAGTGAAAGTTGCTAAGCTACAAAGTCTGAAAGGCAAGTGGGAGAACATCAAGATGAGTGAAGATGAAAACATTTTTTATTTCATGCAAAAGGTAAATGAACTAGTGATGGGCATTAAATGTGTTGGTGGAATCTTGGAAGAAGATGAGATTGTGGCTAAAATACTTAGATCTGTGCCTACTTCTTAAAAAACAAAAGCTCATGCTATTGAAGAGAAGAGATTAGGATAGTAACAAATGTAACAAGAGACATGCTATTTGGAAAAATTTCTACCTTTGAGTTAAGTGAATTTGGCGGATCTTCTCCTAAGACAAAGTCTGAATTCAAAGCTACTATATCCGGAAAAAGCTAACAGATATATGATCTGAGAGAGAGCTCCAAGAAGACATTCAAGTATGAAGATGAAATGAAATTGATTGAAGATGAAGAAAGAGAGCTACAAGAACTAGAAGCACGGATTGTGAAAAGAGAAGCTAGAGGACAAGGTAAGTACAAAGGAAAGTTGCCTATTAAATGTTTCTCTTGCAGTAAGATAGGTCATTTTGCATCAAGGTGTCCTGAAAGAGTTTCTAAGTATAAACTTGATAAGTCTAGATTTCAAAAGAAATGTTATTATGCTGAAGAAGGTGTTATTGATGATGAATCTAATAAAGAAACTAGAAATGAAGATGAATGGGTATTCATTGCTATCAAGGAAAATGGTCCGGTGTCCACTGAATCAGCTAGTAATCAGAATATTGAGAAAGCTCTTGCAACTAGGATTGATGAGAAGGATGAGTGGGTGATTGACAATGGATGCTCACATCATATGACTGGTGACAAAAGCAAGTTTCTAAGCTTGGAAAAATATGATGGTGGTGTTGTAAGATTTGGAGATAACAATGCTGGTGTGATTTGTGGCAGAGGCACTATCTCTCTTGGTGGTAAATGTAATACTGACGATGTCCTATATGTTGAAGGTTTGAAGCACAATTTTTTGAGTGTTGGACAAATGGTTGACAAGGGATACAATCTTCAGTTCAAAGATGGTAAGTGCAGGATATTAGGAAGTTTTGGAAATATAATTGCTTCAAGTACAAAGACAAGAGGTAATATTTTTCACTTAAGTGCTACTAGTGAAAATTGCTTTATCGCTCAAGTTTATGTAAGCTGGTTATGGCATAGGAGGCTGTGTCATGTGAATTTTGATAACATTGTCAAAATAAGTTCCCCACAAGCAGTCAAAGATCTACCTAAGTTAGTGAAGCCTACTAACACTATATGCAAGGAATTTCAGATGGGAAAGCATACAAGAATTTCATTTCGGAGCAAACAAACATAATTCCAATGGAGTACTGGATTTGGTACATACTGATCTATGTGGTCCATCTGGAATCAAAAGTCTACAAGGATAAAGGTACTTTATGTTGCTTATTGATGATTATTCTAGAATGGTATGGGTTGCTTTCTTAAGAGAAAAACATGAGGCATTAGAGAAATTAAAATGCTTCAAAGCTATGGCAGAGAATGGGATAGGTTTGAAGATCAAATGTTTGAGATCAGATAGAGGTGGTGAATTCATTTCCCAGGAGTTCAATTCATTTTTTGAAGAGAATGGAATAAAAAATACAGTTATCTACTCCCCGGACCCCACAACAGAACAAAGTTGTTGAGATAAAGAACAATTTTTTTTTAGATGCTGCTAGAACTATGATGTTGGAAGGTAATGTTCCTCATATCTATTGGAGAGAAGTTGTAAGAACTGTTGTGTATACTATCAACCAGGTGAATGTCAGTGGTAATTCTGGTAAGACCCCTTTTGAGTTGTGGTTTGGTTATAAGCCTACTGTTAAAAATTTCAAAATCTTTGGAAGTAGATGTTATATCAAAAGAGATGAAGATATAGGAAATTTTGAAGCTAGAAGTGATGAAGGAATTGTTCTGGGTTACTCTACTAAGAGCAAAGCCTACCGGTGTTTCAATAGAAGATTGAAGAAAATAGTTGAAAGTGTAAATTCCAAAGTAGATGAAGACATTGTCAGATCATCTAGGTATTGTGGATATGATTCAGATGACCAACAAGATAATATTGAGAATGGAAAGAATGCACAGACATAGAATCGAGTTCAAATTGTTTCGGTGAATCAAGAAAATCATGAAGGTGAAGACAGTGGAAATGCAAAAGAAAGAACAAAAGAACCCAAAATTCCAAGGTATGTAAAGCGAAGTCATTCTGAAAGTCAGATCATAGGAGACAAGAACAAAGGTGTGCAGAATAGAAGAAGAATTGCAGAAGAATATTGTCTAATATCCAAGACTAAGCCTAGAAATTCCAATGAAGCATGTAAAGATGAATATTGGATGGAAGCAATGAAGGAAGAATTGATGCAGATAGAGAAAAATGATACATGGATTCTTGTTCCTAGACCTCAAGACAAAAATGTAATTGGAACCAAATGGGTCTTTCAGAATAAGCTGAATGAACAAGGTGAAGTGATCAGGAGTAAAGCAAGACTGGTATGCAAAGGGTATTCATAGATGGAAAGTATTGATTTTGAAGAAATATTTTCCTTTGTTGCTAGAATTGAAGCTGTAAGGTTGTTTCTTGCTTATGCTACTTTCAAGAATTACAAAGTCTATCAAATGGATGTGAAGTCAACATTTCTGAATGGTGAATTAGAAGAAGAGGTATATATTGAACAACCAGATAGATTTTAACTAACTGATGAAAAAGATATGGTTTTCCAGTTGAAGAAAGCACTATATGGACTCAAACAAGCTCCTAGAGAATGGTATGCTAGATTAGATAAATACTTGTTGAAGCTTGGATTTAATAAAGGTACTACTAACAACAATCTGTATTTCAAGCTGGATCAGGATAGAGAATTGATAATTGAAGTCTTTGTTGATGAAATTATTTTTGAAGGTGACGATAAATTATGCATGAAGTTTCTTGATGAAATGAAAAGTGAATTTGAAATGTCAATGATAGGAGAATTGAAAATCTTTTTAGGATTGCAAATTACTAAGTTAGATGATGGAATCTTTATTTCTCAATCCAAATATGTAAGAGAGTTACCGAAAAAGTTTGACATGGAAGACTCAAAGCCAGTTGGTACACCCATGGTAACTAGATGCAAGCTAACATAGAGTGATGATTCTCATAAGGCTAATCAAACAAGATATAGGTCAATGATTGGTGGATTGATTTATTTGACTTAGACCAAACTAGATATCATGAATGCCATGTGCATGGTTGCTAGATATCAAGCTGATCTGAAGGAATCACATGTGACTACAGTAAAAAGAATTTTTAGATACTTAAAAGGAATAATTGATTTTGGTCTTTGGTTTCCTAAGGATGATGATCTTACTCTGAATGCCTTATAGACACAGATTGGGCAAGAGATGTGGATGACAAGAAAAGTACAAGTGGTGGTGCATTCTTCTTGGGGAATAAGTTGGTGTCTTGGCTAAGTAAAAAGTAGAACTCCATTTCCTTATATACTACTGATGCAGAATATATTGCTATTGCAAACAATTGTACTCAAGTGTTGTGGATGAAGTAGATTCTAAGAGATATCAGAGATGAGTATGATGAGCCTATTGCTATATTTTGTGACAATTCAAGTGCCATAAACATTTCTAAGAATCCAGTGCTACACTCAAAGACAAAACATATATCTATCAAGTATCACTTTTTGAGAGACAAGGTGAGTGATAAAGAGGTTAGATTGGAATATGTGCCCACTAAGGAACAAATTACATATATGTTTACTAAACCGTTTCCTAAGGATACTTTTGAGTATCTCAAAGGAAAGTTAGGGGTGATTTCCTCTCCTAATATGAACTAAGATGCAAGTCTTTGCATCAATCTATTCACTTACAGTGAGATTTTGTTTCAGATTGATGTTGTGGTGGTTGCTACTCAAGGGGAGTAGTCAGATGATTTAGATGATATGTGGTTCAGAGCTTGTGTACCTTTGCCATTGATGTAAAAGGGGGAGAAGAATAATGTGAAAAAACTTTGTAGAAGAAAGGGGGAGAAGTGTAATAAGTACTAAGAGGGATAAGATGGAAGAGAAATGCAAGGAAGAGAAGAACAGGTTGAGAAGAGTTATATGTGATGATGGTATTTTTTCACATCATGTGTTTCCATGAATGCCAAAGGGGGAGATTGTTGGTTGCTGAGGTTATGTTGCTAATATGTGGTTGCCATTGATGTCAACACTATTAGCATTGATGATTCAGGAGGTTGTATATGTCGAGGAAATCGAGAAAATTAGAATAAATATGTTGCAGGCAGTCTGTGAAGTTGAGAAGGTTAGAGTGATGGCAAGTTCTGTACGTTGATGGTCAAAAGGTGCACATTAAAGGGTTTGTTATTGATCCTATCTAGTATGTTGTCCAGAAGTTTTAGTGGTACGCATCAAGATTGAAGTGAGTTATGAGTTTCTGTGTTCCTACAGTTATTTTATTACTATAGCAGGTGTTTCTGGAAGAAGAGAATGCAATTCTGGTAAATTGAGTTATTGCGTATGCTACTATAATGTTTAGTGATGTTTCTAGATCATTCTCTATCATTATGGTACGTCCGCGTTGATCAGTGTGTTCGTGATCAAAGATTTTCCTTTGTGTGTTAGAGGGTTTTATGTTCTTGGCTGATATGATGGTGGTAGCGGGTTGTGGATCCCTATGAATTAATTTTTTATTGTTTGGTGTGTTCGAGGATGTTGATTTAGGTCTTCATTATGTTGTGACCAACCTAAGTTGGTGCGCATTGAGATTTGTTCATGAATTGGGTTGACAAGTTGTAATTCATTCTTTATTTGTGGCCGACAGAGTTGTTGATGTAAATTCATGTAGCAGATATATAAGAGCGACTGTTTCTTCATTTTGGAGTGTGCGAGTGTGGTGTATGATCAGTGAATGAATAGGAAATGTGCGAATAAAGATCAGATCATTTGATTTTAGAGCAGAGTGTGAAGAAGATTGAGCGAAGTGTGAAGAAGTATTTTTGTGCTTAACCGAAACTGTCATCAAGATTTTGTAGAAGCTAATTTCTCAGTTCATTCTCATCAGATGGATTTAATCTGATTATTTTATGTAAGGTAGTGAGCCTTCCCTTTGAGCAGTGAGCTCTAGGTAGTGTGCCTAAATTCAAGTGCATTCCCATTCATTTCTTTCATTATACTTCTAACAAGGTATAATCTTGTGGACTAACATCCACCGTGGTTTTTCCCCTAACAGGGTTTCCACATATAAAATCTTGGTGTTCATGTGTCTCTCATGTGTTGTTGATTTATGATTTCACTGTTAATTATTAGATCTGAGATTAAATGTTGATTAAGGTTGAATAAGTTTAAATTCTGTAACAATTGATTCACCCCCCCTCTCGGTTGTCTATCCTTGTTTTGCCAACAATTGGTATCAGATCTAGTTCCTTTGAAGAATTTTAATAGATTGAGGTGATCCGAGATGGCATCATACAAGAAGGATAGTCCTAGATTCAATGATACAAACTACTCCCCATGGAAAGTCAGAATGGAGTGTCATTTGAAGTGCATTAGTGAGCCTTTCTGGAAGATTACAAAGAATTCATATACTATTCCTCAGAATGGTCCCTCTACTACTGATGTTCATATTTCTATACTTTTTTGTGGTAATTCCTAGTTGGGCCAAACCATTATTGTGAGTTTGGGGAGGTGAGATTGTAGGTATTAGTTGGAAACTTTATAAAAAATATTCTTAACAGTTAAGTGACTATTTTGTGATCAATTTCCAAGTGTTTATTTGTTGGTATCAAATCCTAGGGAAGTCACACTTCTATACCTAGCCTTACATGGTTCCCTACAGTTGAGTGTGACCCTTATCTAGTTTAAGCATTGTCCTTTCTGAGGTTGTTTGGAGTTGGTGGGAATCATATATGATTTGAGTGCTTTTCCTTTCATTTTAGTGATGAACTTCAGTAGTTTGAGGTGTTGGTGATTAATTCCTTATTAGTCACCCTTGATTTATAGTGCTAATTCATGTTGGGTATACTCAAAGATGTGTAACAGAATTGGAACTTTCATTTTTATGTCATATTGTGGCAATACATCAATGTTGGGTTGATTTGTAAACTTTATGGAAGCTTTGGTAAAATTGGACGGGTGCATTGGGGTTGTTAACTTGTTACAAACATGTTTCATGCTTATAATTGTATAGAAAACTTGATCATATTAATATCAGTTAGTTCATAAGGTGAAGGAGATGTAATCTAGGGGTATAACCTCAATTTAAACCTTTGGGAAGTGTGCGACAACAGTTAGAAGATGTTTTGGGAGATATATACTTGATCCACTATCTTCAACAACCTTTTTGGAATCATTATTAGACCTACAAACCTCTTCATTGTTGATGTTTAATTGTGCATGCTTATCAACCAAAACGTTTCTAACAATAGTCATAAGAACATTGAATATTTATATCAGACCTATTGCAACAATTTTATCAATGATTAAATGATTTATGTAAAGCTTGTATATTGTTGAAAAATTTCAAAAAAAAAAGGGGGTGTGTGTTTTTATAGTGGTATCAGAGTTGAATTTCCTACCAACCTGTGCTTAACACTTGTCTACAACTTGCATATCATCTAGAAATTAGATACTACACCAGGGAACAAAGAAGAAAATATCAAAGAAACCAACCAGTAGAGACAATAGACCCATTTACAATTGATCAAACAATGCAAGGGGGTTTATCTAGTGCTACTAATCAATAGAACAATAATGGAGGTATAGTTACAATAGTGTCAAGGTCAGTGCCTATACCACTTCAACCTCTTTTTATCCATAAAGAGGAGGCTCATATTTCTTCGGTGGATGAGATTAGAGTTGGTTATGTAGAGCATAATACCCTACTAGAAGAGATTAAGCATCATTTATCATTGAATGATTACCTTAATCGAAAGAAGAAAAGAGGAGATGGTAGAGTTGAACATAGAGGATCAATGGTCTAGAGGGATTTTCAATAGGAATTGAGCAAGCTTACCTTGCCATATTTTGATGGTAGCGACTGCAAGGAAGCTAGGGTAGTAGAACAACTTCCTACAATAATCTTGAGAGGAGGATAATGTAAAACTTTACAGAATCTTTACAATAGTTACAAAAACTTAAACAAAATAAACATAAATATAATGCATACCACAACCCAGTAATTTATGTGGGGAAAACCCTTTCGAGAGAAAAACCCCACACTCCAAAATCTGTCCAATATATTATTCAAAAAATATAAAGATTAAAATATACTTGTAGAGCAAGCTTCTCATAGGAGTATCACTAACTAGAGATCCAGAGGCTACGTGACTATTATCAGACTCTCAAAATACATCACAACACACAGTCGTAATACAATGCCCTCATAAAATAGGGCTTCCTTCTAGGGCAAGTAAAGCCAACAAAATATTGACCATCAAATTTGAGACCTAATGACGAACAATCCAAATTTACAATAATAAAAAATATATAAAATTTATCTTTCGGGGGTGCACGACCCTCGTACTCCCCACCCCCCTCCCCGTGCCTCGTCCACTTACATATTAATAGTACCTTATGTAATTGAAAGGGTGAGACACATTTTCCCAACAGTGACAAAAGCATAGCCAAAGCACGAGTTCAAAAGTTAGTTAATTATTTTTCACTTAGGTCCATGGTAGAGGATGAGGAAATTTAATTTTTCCACTTTTCATTTGGACGATAGCCCATGAGTGCTGGTACCATTGGTTGGTCTCTCTTGGACACAATCTAATAGTTATATATGATGAGTTCATTAACAAACTCGTCAAGACATTTGATGAGAAGGCCTAAATTTCACTTCAAAGAGTTGTCATAATTGAAACAATATGGCTCGCTTGATGCTTATATTTTAGAGTTTCAGAGGTTATTTGTTATGCTTCCTAACATTATAGAGAGAGAATACTTTTAGTCATTTTTAGTGAAGGGCTAATGGATCCTATTAGAGGATGGATTAAGGAAATTGACCCACCATATTTATATGAGGCAATTAAAAAATAAAGTTGCATGGAGTTGGTTGCCTATAGAAGTAGATTCTAGCCAAAGGCTTTCTAAAGGAAGAAGGCTAATTTTTTTTTTACAAGGACATAAATAAGTCTAAGAAGACATCCTCTATATTGAATGATGAGGCCCTAAATGACTTGAGGAGGAAAAAATTGTGTTTTACTTGTAAAAAGTCTTGGGCCCCAGGTCAGAAATGTGTAGTTAAGAGGAAAGCACACCAAATAGAGTAATATTTAATTGATGAATCAATGATAGAAAGTTTAGATCAAAAATCTAATTTAGAGGAGAAAGAGGAGGAAAATTCATCCAAAGATTCAAAAAGGAGAAGGGAATTGAGGTCACTCTTGCCCAAATTGATAGTTTTCAAAAGAATGAGTCTAAATTAGAGTTCATGAAGACCTTGGCAAGTGTCGACAAGAGAAATGGGCAAGAAAGTCTAGAGATTTGTACCCCGTTATTCCTTGAATAGTTAGTTTATACCCCAAAGTATATAGTAAGAGAAATAATTATGGGTAGTATGAATCTATATAATACCATACGAACAAAAAAAATTGTTCATAAACCCATAACACACATGTTTTCCTTAAAACTCCTTTTGATATCTATGTTATATTATATTGGATATAAAATGATAGGTTTGATAGTATATTATCTTATCATTAATTTCTATACATACATCTCTTATCCTTCTATCTATTACATATGGCATATATACATGTGTTCCCTTGAAGGGTTGTGACTCCTTCAAAGTAGTGGCTAGTGTCTCCACCAGTACTGCGATCTTTTGTCAGTATGCTATGTTTTCTCCCTTTGACCTGCTAACATCATCCCCCCTTTTAAAATGATGTCTTGTCCTCAAGACATGTTGCTTAGGGAATGATGATTTTATATTCTACCTTGAGTTGTACCAATATAGCCGTCAAGTGTGCCTGTGCTTGGAGTGTGTCAACTTATGCTTGAATTTGGGCTAATGTACGTTTGGCCTTTGGAAAAGTGCTTGGGATTGTAATGTTGTTGGTTACTTATTTTTCTTCTTTCAAAATCAACTGGAGGAGCCTCAACTTGTTATTGATTATTTCTCTTAGTTGTTGTAGTTGTTACTGTGTGAGGGAGAAAATCATTAGATGCAAACAAGATAAATGTGCTTGAAGTCAGAATCTAAGCTAAGATAAGGAACATAGATCTAGATTTAATCCTACACATACGAAATGAACAAATAATATTACCAAATTCAAGAACATGTGAATGCAATACATAAACAAATGAATTCAATAAACAAGTTGTTACCCATCTTGTATCGGAGTGTGTTCGCCTAATGTTGGATTGCTCGTATCACTGTGAATCCTCCATAGCTCATGTGCAAAGCTTTGATGAATGATGTATGTTGGTTGATTGAAGAAAGTTTGAAGCTCTATCAATGGTGATCTCGACAGTACTTCGTTGTATAAGGTATATTGATTCTCTGATCCTTTTTTGTGAGGAAAGAGGTTTGTTATATAGAAAATGAGATTTGAAATAGATGATCAAGATTCAACAATGTTGGATCAAGATCAACGGTTGAAAGGTGTTGAGAGGAAATATACATGAATAGATTGTGCAACCCTAACATCATGGGTTAAAATGATTGCAGTTGGTCCTCAAACCATTGCAGTCGAGGGAGAGATGACCTTGACACTTGTTTGATTTGATTACCCGTTTTGGTGTTCTAGAGCAAGACTTTCTAGATGTATTTGGACTTTTTTATATCTATTACATTCCTCCTATTTAGACTCACACAATGATGATGATCACACTCATGGAGTGATGGCATTCAAAGACGTCCTCATTTTATTTGCCTATAGGAGAGGCGACTGTTACCCTTGAGGATTTTGTGGAGGATACTCCGCCTTCGTATTCACGAAAAGCTTGTTACATATCATGTTCGACGCGATACCCATGCCATGCAGCGTGTGTTAGGTGTTAAACACTTGGAGCTATGCCAGTTAGAGATTGATCTATCTAGGTTTTCTGGTAGTGTAGATCTTGTTTCACTTGTCCTATGTGGTTTGATTTTAGAACTAGTTGTTCCTAATAGGAGAGGTTGGTAGTTTCTTGTGGGTTGAGGCATATGTATTGAGAGTATGCTTGATAATAGGATGAGGTATGCTTGGGGTGCGTGTCTTCTTTCTCATCTTTACAGAGATATGCACGAGGTTGTGTATCGAGGTGGGAAATCTATTTCCGTAGGTGTTTCTCTTTTGCATGTTTGGTCTTGGGAGCACATTGCAGTTGCTCGACCTAATGAGATACTAGATCATTCTCTTGATGATCTATACTCATATCATTATGGAGATTTCATGCACTACACCTTACTGGGGATCTTCCCTACTGGTGTTGTGTTTTCGATGAGATGTCAGGTTTTGTGCGGAGACCTTATATCGGCTGTGAGGCATGGTCATAGGATCCAAAGCATCTTGTTTGCTATCAAAAGAATCAATGATTGATTGGTCATTCTTATTCCATGCTAGAGTGTTACTTACCAGATAGAGTATGTCATTAATTCAAAGAGAGACAGGGTGGGGTTCCTGATGCTTTTGAGGCTCATTTCAGTCGAACCACTAGGGAGGTATGTGTATGGGGTCTCTAGGAAGATATAGATATTGCTGATGTTGAGTTCAGAGCACTTGCCCTAGTTGGTTGGGGTTGACTAATTGGTTTAGTAGATCCAGCTACTACTCTTGATTATGATCAGTGGTGGGCATGACATAGGCCATTGAGGTTCACCAATCTTGGGGGTGATCCTGCTTTGGGTAGAGCAGGTATTACAAGTCATCACGTAGAGCGACAATGCATTGAGGTTCTTACAGAGTAGTTGGATAGGGTTTGAAGTGATGGGGCATAGGGTGGTTAGGATGAGTGCATACCTCAAGCACAGGGTCATGGACAGGTTCCAGTTCCTCCTCCACCACCTAGGGATGGAGATATACTATTAGCCCAAATGATTATTCCTAGAGATGTAGAGATAGTGCGTTGACAGGCCGCAAAGGCTCAGGTAGACATTTTGAGGGCTGAGAAGGATAATGAGAGTAGTCAAAGACATGCTACAGATGCTTAGGTATGGTTGCTTACAATAGAGAGAGATACTCTCAGGGCAAAGCGTGATAGTATGAGAGCTGAGCAAGATCAATTTCTATAGATGTCTACATACTATCAGACTTTGTATGATGCTACTATTCCTAGGGGTGCTCAGCGTCCATGGTTTGGAGAGCCTAGTGCTATGAGCGATGGTGGTGGTGATGATGGTGGTCACTCCATTAGACAATTTGATCTAGCTGGTGGTCCACGGTTTGGTCTATAGGGTTCTTTTCTTGTTTTTGGGCAGTATTAATTTTTGTACTTGATCCTCATGGTGTTCATTGCTTAGATACATATTGTAGACATTATTTTGTATACATATTCATCGTCCTAGTCGAGGCCTCGTATATATATTATATATATTTATGTATCATTTTGTATTATCCTATCACACTTATTTCACTGATGATGATGTACTATGACATTCTCCCTTTTTTGATGATGATATATATGAGATATACCCTCTTCGATTCAACTTCATTTTATGCTTAGGTGATGATCATGGTTGACTATGTATGATGATGTATATTTTTGTATGTTTTTGATGTTTGCATATGATATGGATGGATGAATTATACTTTTTTTTATATGATGTTTTATTATAGATGATTGATATATCATTTTGATAGATGATGTTGATATATGATAGATGTATGCCCTATACATGATACATGATGTTTTTATTGGTTTATTGTCACCATGATATGTATTGATGACATTATGGATATAGGATGGATATGGTACTAATGATATTGCTATGTAGGATGGATATTAATTAGAAGAAATATCGATGATGGATAGAGATATGATGTTGTTAGTAGTTGATGAGTTGCTTTCGCTTTGCTTTAGAGACTTTGTAATTTTGAACAATCTTGTTTGATGTAGCAAACAGATACAATGCACCAGGGAATTAATGACCAAGGTGACTTTGTATCCATTGTGTGGACTTTGACTCTACAAACAAAGAGTATCTTTGCTCATACCAAACATATGGAAACTTTGTTTAAAGTATATGTTTGGGGTTATGTTAATTTTTTTTTGGACCAATCACATAGAGAGGTATAGAACACCTAACATGCAACTGCTTCACAAATTGTTTCAATACAACTCTTATACACTCAATAAAACAAGTATTCGCCATGGTATTATTACAAAAATATCTTACAAACAACAAATTGAAATTACACTCAATTTCCCCCATTCCTTCTTCTCTAAATCCTTATGGACATCCTTGAGAGATCTTGGGAATGAGTCAATAAAATAAATCATAAAAATAAGATGAAAAAAAGATAAAAACAAAGTTGCAGTATCACTTGCCATATTTTTTTGAGGTGGGGCTATTATCCAGTGTTGATCATGTCTATCATAGGAACAAATCCATTAAGGCATATCTCAGGATGCTGTTGGGACTTGTCAAAAGGATAGGTAGTTGATACTTGGCATTATTTCTGTCTATTTTACGGTCAAATCTTTGTGATTGTTTTTCCTGAAGGTTCTAGCTTATGATGTTTTCTTTGTTTTTTCAAAGGGTGAATGTGATGATTTATTTATTATGAATGAACCTTTATTGCAGATTTTGATTATGGGATGGGTCTTTATGGATTTTTCTAAGTTTTATGATGTTTTTGTGTTTTTCAGGGGACTAACCTAGGGCCTCAGGGGCTCATCAAAGATAAGCCTTTCCTACATTGTACATGTAGAGGCTCGTAGTTTGCTTTGTTTTTAAATATTTTGGACCTTTTCTATTTTGTGAATGTTTTTGGATTTTTTGAATTTTTTGACTTTTTTTGGATTTTTGAATTTTTTGACTAAGTTGAAATAAAGCATGATGGAAACCTAAGGGGACTGACCTGGGGTCATGAGGGCTGTTAATCCTTTCCTACGTTGTACACACAAAGACCACGTAGTTTGATCGTTTGACTTAAAGCATAAACTTGTTTTTGGGATAAACAATACTTGGATTGATATTCCACTTCTGTGCCTAGAGGATATGTTGTGAGAAATTCACTTGAACTAGCTATGAGGTTCAAGAAAATATTGATATCTTAGACTATTTGAGTGAAGGAATAATCCAATGATGTGTTTTTGATGTTTTTCAATTTTTTTTTTGTATTTTCTAGATGTTTTTTATTCTTTTTGTTTTATGACCATGATAGGAAGTATGAAGATCTAATCTATGACCAAATTTGGGAAGTTTCCCCAAGTTGAAGACAAGACTACTTTCCTTAATTAGTAACAAGCCATGGTTGGATACATGTTTTATGAAATAGATGGGTGGATGGTGTGAATAGTATCGATAGATAATGATGCGAGTCTTATTCAAACATAGCACCTGTTTGCTAGGTTTTCACTATGGTACCTATTCTAGAAGCGCCAAAAAGTGATTTTCACTCAAAGAACGTCTTATTTCTCTTTAGTATTTTTCTTTCTCTTTTTGATCTTTTTGTATCTTTTTATCCTTTTTCCATTTTTTTTAGATTTTTACCCTCTTGCTTGGGGTATTCTGATGCACTTCATGTGGAGAACTTATTGAGGTGGTTTTTGTTCAATGGTTCAACTAAAGGTTCTCCTTTAGGAGTAGCCAATTGATATGCCCTAGAACCATAGCTTGCTATGATGATGAACAAGCCTAACCAATTGGGTTCAAATTTACCTTTGTAGTCCTAATTGAGTTGTACCTTCTGATTCTCCTTAAGGAACAAGTCACCAATTTGAAATTTCCTATCCTTGATCTTCTTGTCATAGCTTTGTTTGAGCTGATTCTGATAAACCTGCAAATGGTTTAACATGCTCAAACACTTTTCATCTAGGAGCTCTAATTCATTTAACTTGGATACCCTGTATTCTTTGTTGCTAACCATGCCTTTTAATGAGACTCACAATGAGGGGATTTCAACCTTGATAGACAAGATAGCCTCTGATCCATAGACCAAGGAAAATGGTGTATCACTAGTGGGTGTTTGGATGTTGGTTTGATAAGCCCATAGGGTTGGGTTTAGTTGTAAATGCCAATCACAACCAATATCATTGATAGTATTTTTCAATATTTTTAGGATTATTTTATTAGATGCCTTAGCCTGACCATTTCCTTGGGGGTAATAGGGTGTGGAAAATCTATGTTGGATAGAAAATTGGGAACAAAGCTCTTGGACATCCTGATTTTTGAATGGAGTTCCATTATCTGTTATTATTGTTTGGGGAATTCCATACCTACAGATGAGATAATTCAAAATGAATTTTGATATCTATTTTCCAGTGATATAGGTCAATGGAATTGCCTCTATCCATTTAATGAAGTACTCTATTGCTATGATAATGAATTTATGCCCGGTCGATGAAGTAGGTGATATCTTGCCTACCAGGTCTAATCCCCATTGCGAGAAAGGCCATGGTGTGGTGATGGATCTCAATTCCTATGCTGGTGCATGAACAAGATCATTGTGTTACTGACATTTATGATAATTTCAAGAATATTGAATACAATCCTACTCCATGGAGGGCCAGTAGTACCCTGTTCTTAGAAACTTTTGGACTAGATTAGGTCCGCTGGAGTGGGATCTACAAATACCTTCGTGTACCTCTTGTAAGGCTATTTGTGCTTCTTCTGCATTAAGGAACCAAAGTAACATACCATCTAGACTATGACGGTATGGGGTATCTCCTAAGATGGTAAAATGAGAAGTTATATGAGTGAAGGTTTTATTTTGAGTGGTCATTAGGTCAAGTAGTATGACATTATGTTAGATATAGTCAAAAATATCTTGGTACCATGGGGAGTTAGGACTAACAACAATGCATACTAGTTCTGATTTCAGGATGTTGAATGCAAGCACAAGCAGTTGTTCCACAAGGAACTCATACTTAGGCACATTATGTGGAATATCAAGCAGTGATTCTATTGTTTCCATTACGTTGGAAGCTCTGTTATTGATCCGAGGAACTTTCTCAAAGGTTATTTTGACAAAGTAATCCTTGAAGCTGTCCACCATCCTTTTATATGGTAGCAATTTGTCATCTTTTTTCTAGTACTCATCATTCACCTATCTAATCACTAATTGCTAGTCTCCAAAGACATGTAGCTCTTTTATTCTCCACTCAATAGCCATTGTTAGCCCTATGATGAGAGCTTCATATTATGAGATGTTGTTTATGAATGGAAATGCGATCTTGTAGGCCTTGGGTATACTATCTCCCTGTGGTGTGAGAAATAGAATACTTGCTCCAGAGCCATATTGAGTATGGGACCTATCAAAGTATAGAGTCCATTGATCTATCTATTCTATCATCAAGATACTCTCATTTGGAAAGTCCACTGTGAGAGGTTTATGATCATCTATGGGTGCTTCGACCAGTTGGTTTGCTATAATTTGTCCCTTGATAACTCTCCTATCCACATAATCTATATCAAATTCACTCAGGATCATCACCCATTTGGATATTCAACCTGTTAGGGCTACCTTTGCTAGTAACTATTTGAGTGGGTCTACTTTTGAGATCAACTTCACCTTTCTATTTAAGATGTAATGTCTCATATTTTATGTTGAAAACACTATTGAGAGAAACTCTATTTCCATGGGTGAGTAGTTTAGTTCATAGCCCACCAGTGTTCTGCTGATGTATTAGATTGTCTTTTCTTTGTTTTTATCATCTAGCTGGGCCAGGAGAGCTCCCAAGGATACCTATGTGGTAGACACATAGAGTATCATTTCCTTTTCTGGAATAGGTGGAATGAGTACAGGAGGAGTAAGTAGGTACTCCTTGACTTGTTGGAATGCTTGGTCACATCTCCCATCCCACTTGAAGGTGATTCCCTTGTGTAGGATATGAGTGAAGGGTTGACACTTGTTTGCCAATTGTGCGATAAATCGCGTGATGGATTGTAACTTTCCCTATAAACTCCTTAGTTGTTTGAGTGTTTTTGGTGGAGGCATCTCTATAATAGATTTTACCTTTGCATGATCCACTTCGATCCCCCTTCTTGACACTATGTACCCTAATAGTTTTCCAAATGTTACTCCGAACACACATTTATTAAGGTTGAGTCTTAGATTGTATTGTTCAAGCCGATCAAATACCTTTTCCAGGTTTATCCAATGATCTACCCTTTTGACTGACTTTGCTAGAATGTCGTCTACATAGTCCTCCATGATTGTATGAAGCATATCATCGAATATGGTTGTCATTGCTCTTTGATATGTCACTCCTGCATTCTTTGGACCAAAGGGCATTACATTCCAGTAAAATTTCCCCTAAGCACAAGTAAATTATGTTTTGTGTTGGTCATCTAGAGAGATATTTATCTGGTTGTATTCAAAGAAACCATCCATTAAGGATAGCATCACATGCCTTGCTGTTAGATCCACAATAATGTCGATACTTGGCAACATAAAGTAGTCCTTTGGATGGGAATTGTGTATATTCTTATGCCCCAAGTAGGTTTGGACACTGGTACTAGATTTGATATGTCTTGTGGATAGTTGACGGGTCTGATGAAAACCACATCTAGTAGTTTCTTTAGCTCTACCTTTACCAGTAATGCTATTTGAGGATCCATTTTTTTGAGTTTTTTCTTGATAGGTTTTGCTCCAGGGACTACAACTAGATTATGTGCCACTAATGTTGGATCTAGTCCAAGAATATCATCATAGTTCCAAGAAAAATTTACCTTTATGTCATTGATGAATGTTGTGAATCTTGCTTTCTCTTTGGGATCAAGTGATATCGCATGGTAAGTGACTTTTGGATTCTCTATTGTGCTGATATTTATGGCCTCTGCTTCTTCTACCAGGAGTTTGATCTTTCTTGGTACTCAAATATGGGGAGATTGAACCCTCCATCCTTGGGTTCCTCTTGGAGGTTTTCACCTCCAGATACGTCCTTTATTTTCTTCTTTTTTGGATCCAATAGAGCCACAATGTGGTTTTTTCTAGGGGACCTTATGTTTATTGTTATGTTTTTTCTTTCATTTTTGTGACTGGAAGTTCAATCTCTCCACCAAAGTATGCCTCCTCTTTGAGTTCCATGATGAACCCCACTTTGTGATCTCTTGTTGGTACATCTATTCGAAGTCCCATGAACTCCGCGATTGCCTCATCATTTTGGAATTGATCCATAATAGGTGTATGTTGTTGTTGATCCCAATCTATGAGTTACGGGTAATAGAGTGGGAGGCTACCATATTGGTCTACAAAGCTTACGAAAGTGGGTGAAAGGGTCAGTATGGCTTTGGTATCTTTTTCCCACTGGGTATCTAGGTCAACATTAATAAAAGCGGGAGAATCATATAGAGTGATGAAGGAAGGAGAATCCCATTCATATTTATTAGAGTCTATTTCAGAATGGTAATAGATGTTGGGAATGGTTTTGATATATTGGAGAGGGAACTTATCAATACTAAATTTGTTGAATAAGTCTTCAACGGGTAAATCGATGTCTATGATATGATAGATATTTAGTGCCTTAATGCTAGCAGAAGTTTCTCATTTCTTCCAAGAGGTTTGTTCGATTTTTGGAATAACCATGCCTTTTGGCTTATAACCTAGCCCAATATTTTTCTTCCTTTGTTCCACTATGGTAGGCTTTGATCAACCTTATTTGTGTAGCCCAAGGCCACTTGTTCCATTATATCCCATCTATTTAACTAATTGATAACATCTAGTTTTAGGATCAATTAAAATGGGTTGTAGCTTTTCTGGTTCTTCTTGGTCCTCCTTGTAGATCATGGATGAGAAGTCCTCTTCAAATATTTCTTCATCTTTCATGTCTCCCCACCTAGTGAAGATCATGGGCTTGGCTATCATTTTCACTATCTTGATTTCTTTTGGACCTCCATAGGCTATGGGCATTGGTGGAAGTATGCCGATGCAAAATGCTTAGTTGAAATGGTAATTCTTGTTGTCACATGGGAATGTGCCCTAAAAACTAAGTGTGAAAATCAGTAATCCTATGCAACATGGGATAAAACTTAGGTTGTGGGTGACCTATTGTGAGAATGAACCTCAAAATTATGGGCTGGTTCCCCTTTGGATAAACTAGAAAACTGATGATAATTGTTTGGGAAAAGAGTAAAAAGGATAAATGATTGAATGTAAAATTACTTCTAAGAGGTGATGCACTGAAATGATATAAACATGCAAACTGATTCACAATTATTTTCTCAAAAATATTTGTTCACATAGCTCAAAAAGGGGCAACTTGATCACAGTAATGATTCTAAAGAAGGATTAATAATCTATCTTTTAAGAAGGAAAACTATATCTCACAACTTGGAAGACAAAATAAACACAAGAAACCTAAGACCTTTGATAAAGAATTACTTTTGTGCATGTACAATAATGAATGAGACAAAACTAGAGGTTTTGGTGATTAAAACACATTAAATTCATCAAAATCATTCATAAAGACACTCACATAAATCTGATAAGGTTAAATTGATAAATCTTGAACTAAAATAGCAGGAAAATACTGCATAAATGATAATAATAATTAACCTATAACTTGTTGCTCTATATAAATCTATAAAATGAGTTAAAAAAATTCTCATTTTTTGCAGTTTGCACGAGAAAAGATAAGACAAAATTGAGGAAAAGAGACTAAGTCTTCTCCTCTATATACAAAATGAGTCTTGAAGTGCCAAGAGGTGGCACTATAGTCTAATGGCACTTCAAGAGCCAACAAGAGTCATGTGATGATAACTGAACTATAAAATGTCCCACCTCCAAAGTGATTGACAAGAAAAATGGAAAAGGCCTGAAAAGGGGGCCCACAACTGATGTAAACTGATTTTAAGCAAATCCAAACTCCCCTTAATGATTATTTTGACTAAAGAGAACTCCTAAGAACACTCAAGTTTGACTAAAAGTCAAAGAAAATCACTCTAGATCCTTTGATTGCTCAACTCAACTTCAACTCCATCTCCTCACATGCTTAGAGGGCATCTATTAGTTTATCCTAAGAAGGATTAAGGTAACATATAGCTAGCTACCTTAGTAATTGTTGGAACAAACTGACCTAACATATATTCTAACAATATTAAGGTAATTAATTAATAATTTACCTTAATAATTTCTAAAATGAACTCATATTGTCTTATGAGCATGTGGAGAGAAGGAGTTAAACTACTGTTACATGTGTTGTTAGGTGCCAAAGATGATGAAAAGATATTCTAAGTCAAATAAAGACTTAACCTTGCCTAGGCATTTGGAAATATAAACAAGAGCAATGGCTAAGGCATTAATACATATGCATTTTTTTGTAAAATAAAGTGATTTAAATCACTTTATCGAACAAATTAGATGTATATTGAAAACCTAAAAGGAAAGCCCTAATCTTTGGCCGCAGGCTTCATCATGCATTCTTTTGTTCTTTAAACATCAGCCTTGCTGTGCCACCAGGTTTTGAACCTCTTGATGATTCTTTGCAAGATTTAAATGCCTCCACACTATTGGTAAGTTACTCTTTTTGCTTGAAATGCTCTATGAATCCATATTTTCTATGAAAGAAAAGCATGCTTTCTCTAAATTTAAAGAAAAGTGATGAAATGCGAGTGTTTTTTCGTGGTACTTTTCTCTCTGAAGGTAGCACGGTTTCATTTTGTCCCTTGTAATTTATATTCTCAGTGTTTACCTATGAGAGAAAATGATGAAAATCTCATTTCTTCTGGTTTCTTTAGAAACATTTCATTGTAGGTTTCAAAAATGGGGTTTTTCTTGTTTATCGAGCTTCAAAGCTTGATGTACCTGGGCTCACTCGAAGGAACCCTTTACTGTCTTCATTACACAGGGGCTTGGTCCTCTCCCCTACCACTGTAATTTGTCTTTGAGAGGATTTCGGGCTCCATCCATTAGACTTGATCAACATACGACCTCCTATGCTATATAAACCCACTCCTTGTAGGCAATCTTCCAGAATTTATACAAATCATAGTCTATCTCCACTATATAAACCCACGACCATCAACATAGATTGTACCCACCAATCATCAGTGAAACTCTTGCATTTTTTCTTTGTGAATAGTGGCACCCTCATTTACTTGTCCAATAACATGGTCCTCCAGTTTCTTGTGCACTAGACCCAAAGTATTAGCAATAGTCTCTAAAATTCTTTTTTGTGTTTAATAATGAAAGCTTTAAAACTATTTTTTGTGTTTCTACCTCATTACTCTACTCAATGGGTACCACCAAGGGTTTTGAAGGTTTCTGTGTCTTCTTCATTCTATTTCTCTATGTACTATTTATATCTCTGCATATTGTCATACACTTCATGCTCTAGTTCATGCATTTATTTCACTTGATATTTATGCACATCATAATGAATGAGAACAACATTTTGAAAGCTTAAGAATTTACAACAAAAATATGAGCATACTGGAGGTTTGGGGACTATTTCCTCATAGCTGTGTTCTATTCTTAAGACCTATAAGTTTGCATCATTCATGTTGATCTACGAATGCCATTGATAATGTGATAAGAGGATTTTCCTTGAATGGACCTAATTTTCCATGCACACTGTCATTGTTCATTATGGTATAGTCCTGACTGTCTATGCACTTCATGGGTTTAGTAGTTCTGATTTGCCTTTTTTATATTATCTATCAACTTTATTATGAGCTATGAGATTCCAATGTATTTCTCTACAACCCTTTGATGCAGAACTCTCCATGACCATCCCTAGGTATATAATTGAGATCAATCTTCTTTCTCTATGTGCTTGTAAACTTTTCCTATTGTTGCGGAAGCTTGACCTTGATGTATTTGTCCTTGGTTACTATCCTTTGCTATTTAAATTCACAACCTTGGCTGCCTTTGCTCTCCTTCAATGAAACAATACACCTTTTTACAGTGGTTTCATTGTATTTTCCTTAAACTAAATAATTTTTTAGCACTATCTGTTGTAGCATGAAATGGTCTCTTTACTACTCATCATTGCACTCATTAGGTTTTATATTGTGCTCTAACCTATGTCTTAGGACCTTAGTTCCTATAGATTTCATCATGGATGTCTTCCTTTGATCCCTTGGTTGGAAACCCCATAAAAATGTGTTTTCTTGTTTACATTATCATTGTACATATTGTATCATTGGTCATTAAGGCTTCTTGACTGCCACCATCTTTGTGTCTATGCAATGTTGTCTCTGAATGTTCCTTTAATCATTATGACCACTCCCTTACATATCATTTGTAGAAATGGTCAAACATTTAGCATGCCTTTTCACACCCCATTCATAACAAAAAGTGGTAAATGTTTGTATTGCTCTATGCCTATGATAGTCTTTAAAAGTGATTGTATTTTTTCCATGTGACATCTTGGCTTTATCTATCAAGATTTTTATAATATCATTGCTTTGTTTTGATGTCCTTGGTTAAATACTATTCTTTCTATCCATACCATAAGGAATGCCTTTGTGAGTTCTTTGTGTTCTACCTCAAAAAGAAGGCTACTCATGCTTTAAATGATAATTCCATTGAAATCCCTTTTTGATAATAATTGTTCTAATTCAAGAATTTTGAACAATAGAATTACACCCCATATTACTTGCTGTTTCTTCTGTTGATGCTTCATATGAAGCTTGTAGTCCTCCCTTAAATCACTCTTGAATATCTATGTGTGATCTCTTTTATCTCTGTAGGTGACTGCTTATCTTTTGCATTCATTTTAACTTATGAAATTTACACTTTATTCCTCTTTTATAACTAAGAGGACAATATGCTGGGCTCAACCCTTGTGGGAGCCATATTTTCCTCCATATTTTTTGATGTTGAATAAGATGATATTGCAGTGAAAATTGTACCTATACCTGCACAATGAACAAACATGTTAGATAAAAACATAGAGGCTGAAACCTCTATCTTGATTTGTATGATATGTTGTTTCTCTTATCTGATTCATCTCATGATTTGGTATCTACATTTGATGTCTGCTCATCTCCTTCATTTTGTTGATCAGATATAGAATAGAAAGTAGTCTTGACTTGATGTATATAGGATAAAGGATGTACCCCGAGCTCTAACATCATTTTTCTCCCTCCCTTTATTGGTTTTCTCCCGGAGCTATCACTTGGGCAACTCGAGATGCTGGTGCAACTTTAAACAATAGGGTTCGTCATTCACCCAAGAAATGATGGGTCCCATTCTTATTTCTATATACTTTCTCTTCATGTTATGTACTTGTTATTTTATCTCTTATCAGATACAGTTACTCCCACGGTTTGTGTGGGACTATATAAACACTTCTCTTTTAAATATATCAGTTATTTCATATTATGTAATGACTTATGCGTAACCTCTTTTATGAATCAATTACATAACATGAACTAAACATTATTTGAAACATATGTTTATAATCATAAAGAATTGACAGTTATAAGTACCTTTTTCTAAACTATACCGAATTGTACTTAATGGACTATAATGAACACATCTAAAATATGATCTGAAAACTAATTTCGCTTTTATCACTTGTCGTCATTTGAATCTCTCTTGCCTTGCTGAGGCATTTTTCATTTATCTGGATTGTGTAACAACTTGATTTGAGCTGTTACATGATTGTGGTAACATGATCACCAAATAATTCCTGATCAAGACAACAAAGTTTGATTGGATGACTCATGTACTTTAAGTTTTGTCTTACCCCTTTCAACAACTGTTGCTAAAGCCCAACCTAATTGGGCTGCAAGCACAATTTGGTAAATTTTTTTCCAACCTCTTAGGGGTGTTTTCTTGCTAATAAATAGGATCAATAGCCTTGCATATCCATTGGGCATAGGAGTCCATTCTTGCTTTTTGCAACTTAGAAAACTGTCTGTATCTCAGCTGTAAAAAATGAACAACAAAACAAAACTACCATGGCTTTATTTAGAACAAGACCAACAAACTATGCATTAGCACTTATTGGAAAATAAAAAGTAAACTGAAAAGAATGTGTCTAGAGCACTTATTAACTGAAAAATCTACTCTACTATGTATATTTTCAAACTTTTCATCTTCAAAAATATTGTTTGGGGTGAATCCCATTGATTGGGATAGGAAACACCTCTCCATTCAGCTTTGAAAGCTGAAAAGCATTATGTTGCTTGCATTCTGTAATCACATAAAGGCCATCCCACATGGCATAAAACTTAGTATGCTTACCAGGTTTACTTTTAAGTTCATCCCACTTGAAAACATGATCACTCTCCTTGAACACTCTCGAAACTACTTTCCTATCAAAGGTCCTTTTTATTTTGGCTTGATGAATTTCTAGATTTCTCAATGCCTCTTTTCTTGTCTCCTCTAGTTCCATTAGCTATGCAAGTCTGATTTCCATAGGTTCTTCGTTTAACATCTCCAATTCTTTAGTTAGACTTAATGTAGGTAACTCAACCGAAATAGGAATCTTAGCCTCTTTACCATAAGTAAGAACAAAAGGAGAGTTACCTGTAGCTATCTTCAGAGTAATCCTATCAACCCACAAGGCTTGCTTAAGCTTATCATTCCAAGTCCTTTGATTATCCTCAATTGTTTTCTTGATAATCCTGATCAAGTTCTTGTTAGTATACTCAGCCTATCCATTACCTTGAGGGTAATAATTGGATGAGGTATTCAGTTATTTATTATTCTTAACTAACCAATCATATATCGTTAAGCCTATAAATGCCAATGCATTATCAGAAAGAATGGAATTAATAGTACCAAACCTTGCAACTAGGTCCTGATAGAAGTTAAGAATAGAATTTTCATTGGCCTCCTTTAATGCTACAACTTCAAACCACTTAGTAAAATAATCAGTTGTAGTTAAAATCCATTTGTGACTTGCACTTGAAGGTGGGTTAATTGGACCAATAAATCAAGACCCCACTTGCCAAAAGGCTGTTCTACCTAAATTGGGTGCAAAGGCAAGGCAACAAACCTTTTTTTTCCTACAAATAATGAACATTTATTATATTTTCTAACCCAAGCATGTGCATCATTAAATAAATCTAGCCAATAATAACCAAATCTCATAATTTGAAGAGCTATTGTTCTAGCTCCAAAATGACCTCCATAAGGTCCATCATGAAACTCTTCCAAGATTCTATCAATTTGATTTGGTTGAACACATCTAAAAAAAACTCCAGGAAAGTCCCTCTTATATAAAACTCCATCTATAACAACATAAGGGATGTCTTGAAGCCTAAAATACCTTCTTTTTGCTCTGTCTAAACCTTTAGGATAGTCACCAATATGTAGATAGTGTATCATTTCTTGAATCTAGTTAGAGGAAGAAGTTAAAACAACAACTTGTTCTTTGTTGTTGAGTATTAGGACAACTTGCTCATCAAGTTATTTGTTGTTCTATGCATCTCCAACAAGCTGTTTGCATAAACCCTTTCCTATAACAAGGTAACTATGATATTGACATCATATTCCATTACCTTAGTTATCCAACCCGCTCTCTTATCATTGATATCTTTGCTCAATAGGAGATATTTGACTATAGGATGAGCAACCAACAACTAAATTTTATTGTTAGAAAGCATATGCCTAAATTTTTAAGGCTTCTAACTACAACTAGGACATGTTTTTCAAAAAAAGAGTATCTCACTTCATAATCTTGGAAAAATTGGCTAAAGAAAGCCACAGGCTACTGTAATCCTTCTTCATTCTGCCGATAAAGCATGGATGAGATAGTATCAACACTCTCAAAATCATATAAAATAAAGTCCTTATCAAAATTAGGCTTTATGAGTGTTGGATTTGTTGCAAGGGCCTCCTTTATCTGCTAAAAAATCCTCTTACCTTCTTTAGTCTAGCTAAAAGTGATATTCTTTTTAAGTATTGAGGTAAGAGGCTACAATAATGCTGCAATATTAGGTATGAACCTCTTTACAAAATTGATCCTACCTAGAAATATTTTTAAGCCTTTCTTGTGTGCTAGTAAGGATAATGCTAGAATAGCAGTGATTCTTTCTGGATCTATTGAAATACCATTCTTGGAAACTACATGTCCAAAAAGCTTCCCCTCATGGATTGAAAAAATGCACTTTTTTGGGTTAAGTGAAACCCCATATTCTTTGCATCTCTCAAAGATCTTCCTTAAATGATTAAAATGTTCGTTAGAATTCTTTGAAAAAATTGTAATTTCATCTAAATAAACAAGTAGGAACTTGTTTATGAGGCCTTGGAAAGCCATGTCTATAGCTCTTTGAAATGTTTCCCTTGCATTGGACAATCCAAAGGGCACCTTTCTATAATCCATGGTACCCCATTTGGTAGTAAAGGCAATTTTGAATTGATCCTCTTCCTTCACTAAAATTTGATTATATCCTAAATATCCATCTAACAAGGAAAAATTGTTAGAACTTGAGAGAAGTTTTAAAATCTATTCCATTGAAGGCAATGGATAATGGTATTTAAGAGAGGCTCTATTTAAATCATGAAAATCAACACACAACCTAATCTCACCATTATTTTTTCTAATAGGTACCAACTTAGAAACCCAAGATGTATGCTTAATTGGAAAGATGATACCTTCAATTAGCTTGCTTAAATTTCTTTTCATGAGATGCTCCATCTTGGGGATTAGAGGCCTTTGCTTCTACCTCACTGGTTTTGCTTTGGACTCCAAATCAATGGTGTGTTGAGCTAACTTAGGGTTAAAAACCTTTAAATCTCCATACTCCCAAGCAAAAATATCATTAAATTCTTGGCAAAGAAAAATAAAAGCTTCTTGTTCCTCTTTGGTACATACCTTACCAAGCTTGAGGAGCTTGTCTCTAAATACCTTGATGGGTTCATAGTGTTCCTGCTTAACTATCATGCTATTTTTATTCCTTCTAACTTAATCATCAAAATTAAAAAAGGATTCTAAGGTTACCAAACCTTTGGGAATCTTATTTGACTTCAACTATAAGATCTAATTGTCATATTACTGCTTCCATTTTTTCTGGTTTCTAGCTGCAAACTCAACTTCCTCCATCGAAAAATTTATAATCTGCTCATCACTTTTAAAAATCTTCCAATTTATGTTGTTATCTAGCACTGATGGCCTCACTATCACCTTCACATACTGCTGTACCTCAAAATTATGCACATCAATTGGAATATCAAACTGTGAGCCTATGGCAACTAGCTTATCAGTTTCTTTATTTTGGTTTCTAGGAATGGAGAGCAAGTTGAAAGAATCAAAATATTCAATTAAATCCCAAATCCTATACTTATACAACTTTGTATTATTTGTACAGCTGAAAGCAAATCTCAAGGCTGAATAATAATTCTCTCCATTAGGTGAAATCAACATGGCTCCTCCACCAACACTCACTTTTCTTCTTGAGCCATCAAAATACAGCTTCCAAAGCTAATTACCTTGTTGTTTTGGCTATTTTTTTATCCTTAACTAGATTTGGAACAACTGCATCATGCTCTTGAATCATGTAAATACCTAATCCTACCTCATCCATGTGATTGAAAGGGTCAACTTCATGATTCTCGGCTTCCCACTCATCTAGATTAATATCATGTATGCCTTCAATAGGTGTGTTGGGGTCTAGGGTCATGGATTGATCCTCCTGCTCATGGATGGCTAGGTTATGTTTATAGCACTTGGTGCATACAATTCTATATGATCTTTGGATTGTGGTTATGATTTGATGGTCACTCTAGTGACATATCTAGTTCTAAAAAATATATGCGATAAATCTAATGATAAATACCCACCCAACTTTGCAGAAAAGTCCCTAGAAAGTCAAATGGCAAAGAAAGGTGGCAAATCTATAACATAGATATTTTGTGGGATTGAAAATTTTGGACAAGAATGGATTGAAAAATTTGGACAAGAATGTAAGGTAAGGGGTGGATTTTTAATCACTCCAACAAATTTAATGGTTGTACCATCTAATTGAACTACTCCCTTTGACAGAGGCTCATATGATAATCCTATCTTATCCACTAATTGCTTTGACATAACAGAACTGGTTGCACCCAAGTCAATCATGCAATTGTGCACTAATTGTTCACCAATAATCAAAATGACATAAAATGGAGGTGGTTTAACCTCTTAAGCTGATTGCTCACTCTTGGTTTCAAAGCTATTTGCAAGCACAACTTTAGGCTGCTCTTTAGTAGGTACATCTAAAATTGAAATCTTAGCCAAAGCCTCTTGCAATAAATATTTTTGCCTAGGAATATTGAATGCATCCAACATAAATAGGCTAATAATGGCCTTTTTCATATGATCAATAATATTAAATGCAAGAGTACTAACCTTTTGCCGTCCCTTAGAAATAGTAGCATCATTTTATGTTGGTAAAGGCTATGACTGAATCTTAGGTTGTTCTATACCAACCATAGCTTGACCCCTTGGTAAAATATGAACATTTTGTGAAGTTGTAGGCCTAGCTTGACCTTGTTGAGCTATAGAAGTCCAAATTTTGTCTTTACCACCCTACCATTGGTCCTTTTCTGCTTGTTTTCCCAAATCAACAACCCTTTTCTTTGACCTCGTATTAGCTACAATGGAGATGTATGAATAATTTTTCCCTTGTTGATTTACTCCACAAAAATCACTACCTTACCAGTTCATTCAGGCAACATCAGGAGTTCCTTGTCCATTTTGTGAACCCTACTGTTCATGATTTTCTCTAGTCACACTCTGCTAGACAACAACATGATTCTACACCATAAGTTTTTGATTCATCATTCCATTGAGACAAGTAGACTGATTATGTGGTTGATTGTATGGAAAACACCGATCAGTATCTTGTACCAAGTTATTCTGGACAAGAACTAACTCCTTTGAAGCACTAGGATTATTGGGATTGTATGGCTGAAAGGGTCTGGGATTATAAGAATTTCTCTATGCCTAAGAATCAACTTGATAAGGTGGCCTATTAGCCTAATATGGTGCTTAATATGATCTTGGATTTTGACCTACCTAATTCTTGATGTTCACTAAATGATTACCAAAGGTCTTCAATATCCCCTTAATCTCTTGCAACCCTTGAGATTGGGCTGGAACAACACTATTCTGTGTAGATGCTTGATAGCCTAAGGCTGGAACAATAGGTAATGGAGCAATGGGAGGCATATGGATAGGCATTAGAGGTTGAATATCAAGAAATATAGGCATTGGAGGCCTAGGTATAATTTTACCAGCTTGAATAAGACTATTCTCAACTCTAATGGAAACTTTAAATGCTCCCAGTAATGTCACACCACCCATTGATTGAATCAATACCGTAATATCACTATTGAGATCCTTAAGATAATATAAAAATGCATGATTAGTAGAAGGTCTTATCGTAGCAAGAATTCTATTCCAAGTTTTTTGGAATCGGAAATTGAAATTTGTCATTTATTCTTGTGGAGCTATCTTAATAGTTGTCATCTGTTCAACTAGAGATAAATGATCAAATTTATCTTGAAATTTCCTATTGAGTTTATCTCCTAAGTCATCCCATGTTGCAATAGAGTTAACAGGTAAACCTACGAACCACTGGAGTGCCTTGCCTTTGAATGATGATGCCAAAAGTCTAATTGTAATGTTCTCTTTAGTAATATGATGAACCCCACATAGTGAAGCCACATCTCTTATGTGCTCTATGAGTGTGGTCTGATCTTCACCTGTGAAAATTGGTAAAATTTTAAGTGAATCTATTGGAATGTCATTCTGCTAAGCCAAATTCAATGGGCTACCCCTATTAAATGGCATAAATGCAAAATCTCTCACCATCATAACTACTGGTACTTGCAGATTTGGTATTTACAAATTAGGTATTGGGACTATTGGAAAAGGACTTGCTGGCCTCTAGTTCAGAAGTGTAGAGCATAATCTTGGTGTGGTGGGTCTCTTTCTTGCTGTATTGGATCTTCTTCTCGGTGGTGAAAACTACAAATAGTCAAAGGTATCTTCACTTGTCCTTGTTTGTATCCTTCTCCCGAGCTGTTTAATACTAAATCTGCATAAAAAACTAGTGAATAAAGTCGCCAAGTATAAAGTTTAAACCTCAAAAAGGCTAGAAATACTAATGTTCATACCAAGATAGTAGTAAGAATGAAGCTTCTTGTGAGATGGAACAATTCACAGTCCCATCAGGCATGCCAAAAACTATTGTCATGTATGATTATGCCCTAAAAACTAAGTGTGAAACTCAGCAATCCTGTGCAACATGGGATTAAACTCAGGTTGTGGGTGCCCTATCATGAGAATGAACCTCCAGATTATGGGCTGGTTCTCCTTTGGATAAACTAGAAAACCAATTATATTTTTTTGGGAAAAGGGTAAGAAGGATAACTAATTGAATGTAAAATTACTTCTAAGAGGTGATTCACCAAAATGATATAAACACGCAAATTGATTCACAACTATTTTCTCAAAAAGATCTGTTAACACAACTTAGAAATGGGAAACTTGATCACAATAATGTTTCTAAAGAAGGCTTAATAATCCATGTTTTCAAAAGGAAAACTATGTCTCACAACTTGGAAGACAAAATAAACACAAGCACAACCTAAGACCTTTGATAAATAATTTCTTTTGTGCATGTACAATAATGAATGAGACAAAACTAGAGGTTTTGATAATTAAAACACATTAAATTAGTCAAAATCATTCATAAAGATACTCACATAAATCTAAGAAGATGAAATTCATAAATCTTGAACTAAAATAGCAAGAAAATACTGCATAAATGACAATAATAAGTAACCTGTAACCTGTTGCTCTATATAAATCTATAAAATGAGTTACAAAACTTCCCAATTTTTGTAGTGTGCAAGAGAAAAGATAAGCCAAAACTGAGGAAAAAAGACTAAGTCTTTTCCTATATATACAAAATGAGTCTCAAAGTGCCAAGAGGTGGCACTATAGTCTAACTGCACTCCAAGAGCCAAGAAGAGTCATGTGAAGACAACTGAACTATAAAATGTTAGGAAATTTTGGTCATCTCAGAAAGAAACATCCAAGATTGGTAGTGCCTTCGATAGCTTTTATTTCATTAGATTGCCTCAAAGACACAAACTACTATGCCACAAAGCAAAATCATACAGAGTTCATTTCCCACATTGACCCTTATATAAAAGTTAATGCTAATTAAACCAGTTCCAACAACACCATTAAATAGATTCAACAATTAAATAGATTCAACAAACAAAACCAACTACCATGAAAGATGAAACATACAACATGAACACACAAGATTTACGTGGGGAAAACCCTTTTGGGTAAAAAACCCCACTCCAAAAGCCCATATCACCATTATATTGTTCAACAATAGAATATAGTTACAAATACAATTCAAGCTCTAAGCCTTTATAAAGTTTACATCTTGTTCCATCTAGAGATAATTCGATAACACAACCCCTATTCTATTTCCCTCTCTTATCTTCTCAATGCAGAACATTCTAGGATTTTATAACATTCCTTCTTAACCCTAACCCTAGTTACAACATTCCAATAGGAAATGGTTTGGTTCAACTTCTAACGAGAAACTATAGTAAATGGTAAAACTGTTTACTATATCAAACCATCAAAGATAATTAATTCACACTCCCTTCGAAATCACCAAGTCACTTTGATGTTTGCAACACCTACCAAGTCCACTAACCAACCAATTACCACTTTCTAGCTCAACACCGATTGGATCCCACCAAGACACCCATGAGAAATAATAAAAATATCGCCTTATTGAGGAGACTGTATATCATCTCCCTATGATATCAAGATGTCAGTTTGATATTCACTTTACCGCTCCAAGTGGTCCCCACATCCATCAGCTTATCAACCTATTGAAGGGACTTAACCCAGGTTCCCTTCAATATCATGAAGTCCCTCCGATAGGATTCCTTTATATGCTCCATCGAGCCATCGAGGAGACTCAAGAAAGAGTCCCACCGAAATGATCAACTCCTACCAATGGAACACAACGCCAAAACAGTCTTATCAAAGTATTAAGGAGACATAATTCTGAGTCTCGTCAATAATAACAAGTCACCCTAATATTGCTCCAATCGCTAAGTTGCTCAAAACCAAACTTTAGAACCTCATTTTGGAGGTTGTGAAGTTCCCAAAACCCGTGCCATGCTGAAAGTAAAGAGAACCTCAAAGTCGCTAAGTCGAGAGGTTATGGAACTTTATAACCCCATGGCTTAAGTTAGAAAAACTTGGAACTCAATGAATTAAGTAACAAATCATTTCCCGCCAATGGGATTTTGATCAGACTAGTAACTTTGTCCTGGTGATATTCAACTGTCTGTTTGATAATGTAGAGGCCCAAACACTAGTACGTTTGAGGCACCATTTCTCAACATTCTCCAAATTGTTGAAGAACACAATGCCTACCAATCAACACATAAATACTTTGTATCACCTAGGATACTTGTAACATCTATAATGTCGACCATCTCAGGCTACAGTTCTAGCCATTCTCCAAAGAAAAAAAAAGCCATGGCGTAAATTCACCTGTCTAATTTGAGACATCGGCAACAAAACTTGCTGACGATAAGGGATTCAACACACTACCACCACTCCACTGTGCTCATAATCTATACAAAAGTAATGTCAATTTTAAAGCTCCAAACTAGAACACAATCGTGAAGCTATCCACCAAAAAACAAGATAAAACACCAACTAGAACAACAACCAAAACACTAATTGCTCCCATCCAACTTATTAACCTGTGTGACTGAAAAATAGCACCCACAACAAGTGCTAATCCATCGAATCACACATACCTCCAAGGTATCAACATTAGAAAACTCATGCCACTCCATAACCAATCCATCAACAACAAATATAGGCTCCACGTGCAAACCAATTGAAGAAGATAAAACACATCCAAGAACTCCCACTACATGGGTAATAAATTTGAAAAGATCAAGGCATACGAAATCTACCAATAGCATCATACAAAAGTGTAAAATACAACATGATGTAGTACCAAGGAATCATCCAAAATGATATGCACAGTCTGTAAACTAACAACCTATAAGAACAACTCTCACCACAAGTCTTCATAGCTCTCCCAAGGTATTTACACACCCAACAAAGGAAAGAGATAAAGAACAACCTCATACCAATGTAATGTGAAACCAAAACATCTAGGAAGATAACCAAGACCAATGAGAGTAACCACTGCACATCATGTACCTATAGAAAATCCTCCTACATACACCTCTAAATGCCAATTGTGACAAGTATGATGTCCTTCGCTACACCCCAAAGAGAACAATATAACAACACCCAACCATTCAAACCTTCAATATAAAACACACCATATATATAAGTACTTATATGGATGTAAGCTTCTCCAAGAATATCAAACTCTTCCATTTTCCACCTTAGGAAAACAACTCATAAAACCATCTCCTTAATAGTCCTCATCAATAAATGATATCTTAAAAGACACAAAAGCACAAGGTGATAACCATGCTAAACATCCTTCAAATGAATGCTTCAAAACTAACTACAGAGCTCGAGATCCATATCTACAAAAGATACAACATATAGACACATGCTAAACCAATCCTCAAATGAGTATCCAAAGCCAATCATCATGAATCAACTAATTCCATGAGAATAACACATTTGAAAACAATAATGGGTAATACCTTTCAAATGATAATATTTCGAGTAGACCAAGAGTGGTAATGAGAATGATCCTCCAGGGTAACCAAGTCATCATGACTTCTCCAAGAGCAATCTCCTTATTGGTCTTTGTTGAACTCACGTCTGACCAAGGTGTAGGCTTCTCATACTTTCTGCTGAAATCTTCATCAAGAGTAACCATCAACACTTCTCTCCTCTCAAGAGAAATACAACCTCACCTTATTCTTCATGTATCCATGATCACATAAAAACAATCATCTCATGCTAAAATCCAAATGCATCACTGCACTATCATGAAGTTCTCAAGTATATGACCAATGCACCTAGAACACAAAGAATTACCAAACCATTATCAAAATCTCCAATCAACTGAACCAAGAACTTATCATGAAATAATGATCTTACCATCCCCCTTAGGATATCCTATGCTCTAGGTGAACATAACATGGTCCCAAGAACAAAACATCATGCCAAAAATCTAATTCCTAATCAAGAGTATACCATGAAATAAAACAAATAAAATCTAAACCACATTACCTGTCAAGCACCATCAACACCTCAACCAAAGACTCACAAGATTCATTCATGGCTACAATATGTTACACATCTTCAAATAGTGTCCTTGCAAATGTGGAAAAGCTCTTCTGCAACAATAGGATCTAAGAGCTCCTTCTACTAACATCTGCAACACTAAAGAAGATCATTCACCCCATAGTGATGAATACATAGTCACTGCTAAAGCTCCCACTGAACCATGATACGGAGCTTTCCATGAAAATGACCAAACATATGCTATACTAAAAAATCCTCTTGGTCCACTCATTAACATATCCATCTAAAAAAAATACCAAGCAACACCAAGATCTCCAAAACCAAGTAGAAATAACCATCACTGTCAAAAGCTTACACAAACCAGTGTACCCAAGATATTCATGACATCATGATACACATGCTACAAGTCCCCATAACCAACTAGTTAGGTACTCAACATAATCCATAATCTCATCTCAAAGCAACCACACCAATGCACAAGTGACCACAGACAAGGCCAACTAAAAATTCTGCACTAACACTGAATCAACCTCATGGATATAGATAGTTGACTTTCGAGTTATCTCACTATAGCCAATGGGTAGCTTATCCACCAAATGCATAACTTGAAGATGAATCACAATGAAAGTGCAAACCCATCATCGCATTGGAAACAACAACATTGCGATCTCAAAGAGAATAACCACACATACAACATGACTCAAACACTAGATCGAGTTCAAAATTAATTTTCCAATCACATCCATGACTCGAGCACCATAGTCTAGGAACCCAACAATCAACACCACAAGAAGTGATGAGTGACTAATCATGTACCAACACTCCCATGTAGAGAATACATCACACCTCCTCATACCATGCACAAAGAATGCATGCAAAATTGTAACTATCTCATCCAACAAAGCCCCAAAATCTAGGGTGTAGAAAATAGTTTAATAGCAGCTCCAAAAAACCACAAGTTTTCTTGACCAAGTAAAACCTACAAAACCATAGAGCCATGCAAGTTAAAAACACCCTTAAAAGGAAACAACAGTTTAGGAACTCCAGGCCCATATCAGGCCAACTCTGAAACAATCAACATACACATGTATTTGAGGGAGACTAGCTATTAGAGGAGCTTTTAGATCATCCAATGATCAACTCCATAGCCTTCATGCAATAAGGGTAATATAAAAACTATGCCTTTCAATACCAAGACAAAACACCCAATATAAGCACATTTCTCCATAATTGAGAAATAACCCAAGCTTCTCCATATCATCAAGGAACCCCTCACACAAACACCCAATATGAAAGATTTGCTACAACACAACCATAGAGTAAAATATTCCACCCCATGCATCGGGATTATACCATTTCCCACTCACGAGCTTTAGGTCACATCATTTCAATATGACCAACTCAATTTTCTCCATCTTCCATACTACATGCTATCTCTTGGAACTCAAACAAAAGAGAAATAATTTCTACTCACCAAAGGATCAATTCATTAGTCGATTCCTTCAAATTTCCTCAAGCCTGCCACACTAAGAAATCTTCAAAAAGGAATACCTAGAACCAAAAACACCAAGAATTCTTACATGCAAGCACGTGCAAGCCACATGTGATTCCATGCAAGTACATGCAA